>VXBO01002867.1:124105-142714 GCA_013400135.1 Rhinoptilus africanus
ACCCTGTTCATAGCAGCAAGTACTCGGTATACTATTTAAAACACAACTGAGTGCATCCACATTTGGGCTTTATTTATTCACATTGACTAAAGTTGCCTTTTAAAAAGGTCCTAGTAAACACAAAGAACCCAGATTATAAATCATTTTCTGTTTCTGATGCACAGCAGCTGCAAGGTTTCTGAAGCATTTTAGTTTAGGGAAAAAATTAGCCTCTATATGCATACAATTTGTAAACATGAAATGAAAACACATTGCTCGCAATAGGAAAGTAATAATTAACCTGCATGAACTGCTGTCCGATTCATTTTCTTCTTCACTTGCTCTATCATCTGTTTCTTGTCTGTCAAGCCAACGTGCACCTCCACAATCTTCCGCTGAGAATTCAAATGTAGAGATTTCTGAGGTGGATGCCATTGGCCAAAGAGGTGAATTCTGGAAATCCTGTTGGCTGGACCTTCTGTAGCCAACTGATGTTAAAGGTAGATTACCTGAATCTAAAAACTTTGTGCCACCAGTTGTTACATTTTGCCCTCTATTCCAGAAGTCTCCCTGGTGGTTTTCAATTGCAGAATTAGGGGCTGACGCCTGATGACCGAACCACCTCCATCTGATTTTTAAAATCTGCTTCACGTCAAACTCTTTACGAGAACCAGACATCCTTAGTGAAAGCCAGTGATCGTCTAGGCAACAGGGTAAGAAGCAGCACACATAAAAGAAGATTTGTGCACCCAACCAAGACAAGAGAAACACATGCTCTGCCTGCCTGTGGCAAGCAGATTTTCTACAGAAGGAGGGGAGAAAGCATTGCAGTCACATAAAAAAAAAAAGGCTTCTTTAACGGTATGTCATTTGAATAGAAACAAAAGGCAATAGACGGTGAAAAATCCCGAGATAAAAAGAGGAGGTGAAACAATCACCTCAATCAGGAAAAATGCTAATCAGTTTACCCTAAAAGCTCCAAGGCTGCTTCTGTTGCTCTCCTCCGACCATTAGCTTTCAAAACCACCAAACAGTATTCATTAAAACCCTTTCAAGAGCTGAATACCACCCCCTTTTCTTAAGCCACAAATGACAGAGAACATACTGCATCTTCGAATCTATGCTTCTTACTCTGTTAACTCTTCCTACTACAGAGGGGGAAGAAACCTGCAAAAAGCAAATTAAATTCTTCCTGCACTGGTAAAGAATAAATTTACAGGGAAGATTTAAAACCAATTCAGAGATAACTGATTATGCTGGGGAGAAACTGAACTGTAAATAATTCTTTTTCCCATTACAGGACATGCACTAACTTAAAAAGGATAAGAACAGCCTGGAAGGCTCAAGGGACTAGTAGTGGGTTATAAAGCCTTTCATCTTTATGTGCTTTGATTCAAATCTAGGTCTGCAGTAACTGAAAATTCCCGTCTGAAATCAGCTAATGGTTTTCCTTCACTTAGGCATCACTAAAAGCAAAATCAAGAAAAAGCCAACTGGTCACTATCCAAGACACCAGAAACACCCCCTGCAAAACAGACAACAAAAGCCGACTTCTCAAAAGGGTTCTTCCTAATCATACACAATCAGCTCTTCCAGATCACCTTAAAAGTACTGTGATGGAACAGTGAAAGAGAGAGATGCATACTTTTGAGACAGAATTCCCTCTAAATAGGTAATGTAATTTATTAAAACATCCAACAAAAGCTTTTACTTGAATGAAGAAGAAAAAGCCAAAAGGACAAAATAGACAATGACCCATTTGTATTTCCTATGAAAACCAGCTATTTTCTCTATGACATCTGGAGCTAGTCAGGTATAAGATGGTGAGGCTCATTCCAATCACATGCAAATAGTAGTAACAACTTTAGAACAATAAAGAGGCGTTGGATTTTATCAGTCCTTGATAAACAGAAGTACGTTTTTCAATCTTCACAGTTCAGTTAGTCTGTTCAACTTCCAGGATACACATGCAACAAATTTGTAAGAAGTGCTCCTTTTCTACCTACAGTTTTCATCAAAAGTGAAAGTTGCTATCTCTCAGATTAGCATTATAAGCTACAAAATATGTGATACTTAATTAGGATACCTGGAGTGTCCTTTAAATGGGTTATACACAGAGTCCATATGAAAACTTAAACAGCACACAATTTTACCATCCAAAAAAACAAACACTCCTTTTCGTACTCAACGCCAGGAGTAAATCATGCTATTTTCTTGGGAACCACAGTGCTGAAAGGGCTAGTTTTGACCTGGAAAGCTCACCCATCATTGCTCAAAACACAGTTATTTATGAAAGTGCTTCTCACAAATGCTAGCAAAGCTCATTTCTATAGAAACAGCATTCCAGCTGTTCTCTACAAAGATACGCTGCATATCAGATGTACCTTGCCAACATCCTGCCAGAAGCTATACACCAAGGCCTTTGGTCCAGAACATGTCCAGAACACAAAGATACTTTGAAGGCAAGATGATTAAGTAGATAAACATACAAAGTTGTTACCCTCTTTGCTGGGGGTTTCATTTAAAGACAGATAAACAGGGAAATATTTAAGAAGGGTAATGATATAATATATCAGCATAAAAATTGTATGGATGTTTAACCAAAATGATATGACACACAGATCCTACTCATCTTGTACACACACAGCTAATTGTTCAGAGCTTAACTGCAGTGCTCAAACACCATTTTCTGTAACTGCAAGTTGGGTGATATTACAGTACAGATTAAGAAGTAATAACAAAACAGCATCTTTTTTTTTTTAATCCTTTCCTTACGTTTTGTGTTGGTGGCAAATGTTAATCAAGGGCAGAGAAGCAGGACAAGCGACTGGTGTTAATTGTTAAGATTCATCACAGCAGTAGTATTTTAATTACCCACTTAACTATGAAAAGTAAGCTTTAAATACCTTTATTTCTGCTGCTACAGTAAATCCATTATACATTAAGGACTGACCTGGATTCTCTTTCTTGTATAACAGACTCATTTAAAATTCAAACTGTCCCAGTACAAGCCTACTAAGACAATGGCAGATTTGCCGATTCTAGTGCTTTTTCAGCACTTTCTCATGACTTCGTGGGAAATACAGCCTAATTACTGCTTTTCTTGTGACGCTATGGGCTCACAGAGATTAGAAAACAAAATGTGCTGTAGTTTTAAGAGACAGAAATAAAAAACTGTTTCCTACTTTCTTTTTCTAGATTATACAGACTCCTGCTCCTCTATACGCTGTCCCAAATTACAGTTTTAAGACAGACTGCATAAATACCTAAAATATTTGTTTCATATAAATTAGACACAAGTTAGTATTACAAATGCAAGATGAGACAAGTACCACTTAATTCTTCAGTTTAAATTGACAACATTGCTTGGAAAATTGAGGGCCTCTTCTTGTTCTGGACAATCTTTATTACGTGATAACATGATTACGTATAACGTGATAGCTTTTATTAGGTCTCCTGCAGGGATTAACAGATTTGAGGAGATTTCAAACTGTCAGGACTTCCACTTAATAGGACCACCCAAACCTCATCTTTGATATCTGGATGGCAATTGGTGCTCACAAATCCAAATATGCCCCCCTAGACTACAGCCTCTCATCACGTGTCTTTCTAATGCACTAACACATTTCTGAGAAACCCTCTAAAAATGTAAGATGAACGATACCATCCAAGTCAAACAAGGTTACACAGACTTTGCAAGGATTCTGAAATATTTTTCATTTACTAAGGCAAAAGTTTTCATTTAATGAACAAGAAGAGTGCTTATATTCATTTTTTCTAACCATTATCTAACCATAACTAGTTAAACTCGGACATTTTTACTCCTAAGATACTTTGACTGTATATTTTGAGGGAAGATACACTCTAAATATTATTAAGCACATCACTGGGAAATACAGAAAAAATATTGTTATTTAAATAATCAAGTTTAAGCACCTTTATTCATGATGACATTTCCTTTTTCACTAGGAATTTAGATACATTTTCAAACAAACAAATATATGTTTGGAATGCTTTTTTGAGGCACTTTTAAGATTTTAATCTGAACACCACTTTTCATGGTAGCATTTTTCCTGTCATTGCTATGTTTTGGCTTCCAAAAACTATCATCACACAACTTCAGGGCAACTCAGATCAAATATTTTTAAGGAATTTAGTCTGTCAAATGGATTTAAACTTATCCATTTTTAAATCGAAGATCTATGGGCATAAAGGCTCAGCTAGTCCTTAGAAGATACTAATGATCCCTTTAAGTGACAATTAAGAATGAAAGTGTCAAAATAATTAGATAAAGCCTTTCCTTTGACTGCAAGAGTTGTTTCTATCCTCAAAAATACTTTTCTGCTTAACAAAAGCATTAAATATAAAAAGATCTATTTTAGATATAACTAGAATTATTAAGATGTGATGAAGTAATATATTGTTGCCAAAGTTCAGAGATCCTAGATATGTATTCTAAAGCATAAGAGAGGTTTGCTGACCATAAGATGTTCATCAATTAATCAAATGCTTACAGCATTAAAAGGCAATCAAAATTTATCATTTTTAAAAAGGGATTTTTAAACTTTAAAATATTAATTTGAGGCATTAAAATAACTGTACAAAGAAAACTGCTACAGGCAAACCCCGAATTGCAATTCTGCTTTTAACTATGCTTATGTCAAAAGATACGTTAAATGTTTACTTTCTTTTTCCTACCTATTCTTGTGTTCCAGCCCCAAAATTACAGAAATAGCTCAACAAAGACTACAGGGAAATAGCTATGCTCATGCTCTGTGATTCTAAAAGCCAATAATCACTTCCTATCCCAAAGTTTTTTGTAAGTGAAAACACTTCTGGTTCATGGTTATGTGAAAAGTCCCTTACAGCAGCAACAGCAAAGCTCATCCAGGTGAAAAAGAGGAAAACACCCTACAGTTACTGACTGTATGTGCTTAAACTCATTGTTCTGACTGGCAGAAATGAGCTGCAGCCAAATCACTGGCACCGCATCGCAACTTTCTGCCACTTTGCACTGCACATTTCCCTTGAGAGGTGTAAGCCATATGTTTAGAAACACTGGCTTTAGAGCACTCAGCTTAATGGTAGCAGGAAAAGAACTGTACACAGCAACAGCTTGGTTTGCTGTTTATTTTATTCAGATAAGGGAAAAAAATAAAAAATAAAGAATTTCCACCTGTAAGAGAAGACTACACTGTCAGATCCTGGAGTTTTTCAGCTCAACCATCATACTGAACATACACAGAACAATAGTTGCGATCCAAGACATTTACATTTCTTTAACATTAAAACATTAGCATTGATTTCTGTCTATCCAAGTAATACTCAAGCATTATCAGGAACTACAGCATCTACAAGTAAAACTGTGATGCAGAGCTATTCCAGAGTAAACAGCACAGCAAGTTCCCTGAAGCTTATTCACCCTCAGAAAGTTTGCACTCCAAGTCCATCAGGTCAGCTGTGGTTTTTCAGTTAAAATTCATTTATAATACAAAATGGACAACACTGTGGAAGGCCAGTCCCCCAAATCACAAAACCAGTTCTCTGTACCAAAAGGCTCAAGTAGCCACACAAAGATTAAGACAAGGAAAAGGTTCCTAGCCCATACGCTCCAGGAATATTGGTACCTGGCAATTCTAATGAAAACAAAGCACAGTCATCAGCCTAGAGACAGTAATCCTCCAGCACAAATCGCTTCCTCTAGAAATGTCACTGTTAAGGGAGAGTGGTAACAAAACCACTGTAAAACACTGTTCTGCAGATACGTAAAGAAGTCTTGCTGAAAGTAAAGCCATTCTTTAGAACCATTTTAGGAAGGTATTGCCTAATAAAGCTACAAAAGGCTGTAGAGCACAGACTGAAGGATTGCAGCAAATCCAAACAAAATAACACAGAGACAGTTTCCTTTCATGAAGATAATATAAGCACAGGCAAGGTCACCTCTGTAGGCAGATTTGCAAACTGAAGAGGATATTTTTACATTTTTCCATGACGGCGGCAGCTTTATTTCACCATGAGGCATTCATTTTTCCTCAAAAACCCACATAAAAATGGGTAAAAAACAACAATACCACCATTGTCAACAGCAGCGTGGATGCTTGTTTGGTAAAAAATTACAGGTAATTGCATGTCTAGATGAGGTCCCATATAGAAAACTACCAGATTACAACACAGTAAAAGAACAGTAATTTAATAAATTTGTAAATGATTAGGTAATACAAGATAGTGCTCCATGCCAGACTCTACAAACTGCTAAGAGAAATATACAGAGGTCCATGGGCAAAACGTTTACACTGTATTTAAATGTAAAGCTACGCAATGCCACAGCTACTGAACCAAAGTATTTCAAGAAAGAGACGTGAGTATTCTAAGTGAATGATTTAACACCAAAAGGCACCTCAAGAGACTCATTATTTCTATCTCAGTGAGGACCCCTGTTTAATTAGCAGCTTCAGTAAACACCTCCCTGCCCCTCAGTCAAGACTTTCTGCTGCATAAGGGATAATATACAAGGATATCATAATTTATTACATAATTTATAAAAGAAATGGTGTTACCTCAACTGGAACTCCTTGCATGCAATTGACCACTGCAACTCAAAAATAGTGTTGCAGAATACAGGTCCCACAGAAAGGCAACACAAGTGACTGAAGTATAAAACCAACAATCACCACACTAAAAGGCAGAATGCTTGTAAGAATCGTAACAATGTTTACAAGTTACACATTAATGTTTATGAGAACCATATTAACGTCTCATTAATATGAAAACCAGAACTTTTATTTAGTTTTAAGAATTAATGTTACATCTACACAAGACTCACATTTATGACATCTTAGGAATCCAGCTGCTCATAACATCACAGATGAGAAACAGAACTTCTCATAAAAATCCCTGCAATAGAAAGACCCCTACCACTGTATGCCCACCTGGAGTTGAATCGCACATGGGACATCCAAGGTAACAAGAAGGGCTTCTATAGGTACGCAGGTGACAAAAGTAAGACTATGGAAAATGTGGGCCTGCTGCTGAATGGGGATGGCCCTGGTGACACAGGACATGGAAAAGGCTCAGGTACTGAATGCCCAGCCTCTACTAGCAAGATTGGCATTCAGAAATTCATGAAGTTCAACAAAGGGAAGTGCAAAATCCTGCACCAGGGGAAGAATAACCCCACGTGCTGGTACGTGCTGAGGACCACCCAGCTGGAAAGCAGCTTTGCAGAAAAGGACCCGGGGGTCAGCAAGATGAACATGAGCCACCAATCTGCCCTTTCAGCAAGAAGGATGTTGGTATCCTGGGCTGCATTAGGAGAAGTTTTGCCAGCAAGGCAAGACAGGTGATCCTTCCCCTCTACTCCAGCAGGGAGTGAGAGGCAACACCTGGAATGTTGTGTCCAGTTCTGGGCTCCTAAGTACGAGGGAGAGAGTCCAGGAAAGGGCCCCTAAGATGATGAAGAGCCTGGAGCATCTCTCAGAGGAGGAAAGTCTGAGTGAGCTGGGACTGTTTATCCTAGAGAAGGCGCAGAAGGGTCTCATCAATGTGAGCAAATATCTGAAGGGAAGATACAAACAAGATGGAGCCAGACTCTTTTCAGGTTTATCTAGTGACAGGACAAGAGGCAACAAACAGCCAACAACAAAACCACACGAGGTTCCACCGACACATAAGGAAACACCTTTTCACTGCGAGGATGACTGAGTATAGGTTGTCCAGGAAGGTTGAGGAGTCAATACCCTTGGGAGATACTCAAAAGCTGTCTGGACGTGGTCCTGGGCATCCTGCTTTTGGTGACCACACTTGAGCAGGGAGGGCTGTATCAGACGACCTCCAGAGGTCCCTTCCAATCTCAACCATTCTGTGATTCTGTGAAATGTTCATCTATTTGTAAGGTGGCAAAAGAGAAATCAAGTATCTATTTGACCGTCATCTACTTATTCCATGGACTTACACTCCTTCCTTAAACTGACTTTACAGGAACGGCTGCTGTGACAAGTAGACTTCTTTTAATTAATAACAATCCACATTTATCATACAAGTAATTTGAAAACAACATAACCTATCAAATGAGCATCCTAATTCCATTTGTGCACTCATATTGATTAAATGCCTTTATGCCATCAGAGCCTTAAAGGTAACAGCTGGATAGAAATAAACAATTTTGGTAAGCTCAAGGTTAGACAGATAGGGAAAGCAATTTCATCTACTGCCAGTTTGTGGTTATGATCCTTACAAGTACAGAAGATGACTGTCAAGCATGGTAACTAGATGTACAGGAGGAGAGAATTTCAATGCATCAGTTTCACGCCACTGAATGAAAATGCTGCTCCATAACAGGTTATTCTCATCCCCCTGCTAAATGAAATATTTCTTTCATCTTTTATACATATAAACAAAAGTAATAAGAAATACTTCAGAAGCATTTTGTTAGAA
This sequence comes from Rhinoptilus africanus, assembly GCA_013400135.1. Lineage (NCBI taxonomy): Eukaryota > Metazoa > Chordata > Aves > Charadriiformes > Glareolidae > Rhinoptilus > Rhinoptilus africanus. The sequence continues at coordinate 132,518 of VXBO01002867.1, forward strand.
TATTACCAAAAGGATACTGTGCATGCCTATGTTCTCCCCCCTCCAGTACGGTATTAAGATTTTCTATGTGAGCTCTAAATATATATGATTTACTTTAACACAACAGTATGGTACAGAATAGCTTTTTTCCAATTCAGCTTGCCGGGGATGATTGCTCCTTATACAATTCATTGAACACAGATGAAGCAACGACGACGCAAGAAATGTCACACAAAGAAATTACCTCTATTTCTTAACGAAATGTATGTATTATCGTAAAGATTTTTAAAAGAGCATCTAAGTGTTCATATTCTGATTAAGAACTTGTGAGATGAATCATCACCAATCACTACTAAAAATCCTGTTTGTAATTAGACACACTAGTAGCTGACAGATATACATTACTAGAAAGTATTGTCTTGCAGAATAGAAAACCCAATTCTTTCATCTTCTTTCTCTGTAATAAGTGACATTTACAGTAGTAACTAAATCTGAAATTAAGCACTGAAATGAGATCAATACAGTATTCATAATCAAATAGTTCCAGCGATGTTTAAATTGGATCATACATATATTTGTTTATAAATACACAATAAAATGCTTTGCTTTACTTGCTTTAATTACAAGCATCATACCCTGACGATAGGTTTTTCATGTTACAATAAGCTTCACAAAGTCGTAAAAGCAACATGATTAAATTAGAGATGTTAATTAAAGCTTTCCATTGATTTTACCAGTGATTTGGCTCAAGGAAGTATTATTAGGAAAAAACCATGAAGAACAAATCACAGTACATTTAATTATCCCCTTCACTCTAAACCAAAACTAGTCCTCTGCCTTGAGTCAATGTTGCTTAAAATAATATGTATCTGAGGCACACAAGGAAAAAATATCCTTTAATTCTGTATTCGGATACTATTAATTCCCAGATTAAACTATGTATCAAGTCACCATGTATTTCTAAATATAAGCAGAAAACTGGTTTCATAGGCTCACCATTCTGTCTCTGCAGCTTCATGCAGAAGTAATCTCAGGTTGCCCACTATTATTTATTTTACAAGCTCTTCTGACAAAAACTCTGTATGCCAGAGGGCTGGCGCACCTGTGCTATGAGGACAGGCTGAGAGAGTTGGGGGTGTTCACTTTGGAGAAGAGAAGGCTCCAAGGAGACCTTACAGCAGCCTTCCAGCACCTGAAGGGAACCTACAGGAAAGATGGGGAGGGACCCTTTATCAGGGAGTGTAGTGATAGGACACGGGAGAACGGCCTCAAACTGAAAGAGGGTAGACTTAGATTGGATATTAGGAAAAAATTCTTTACTGAGAGGGTGGCGAGGCACTGGAACAGGTTGCCCAGGAAGTTGTGGAGGCCCCGTCACTGGAAATGTTCAGGGCCAGGCCAGACGGGGCTTTGAGCAGCCTGGTCTAGTGGGAGGTGTCCCTGCCCATGGCAGGGGGGTTGGAACTATATGATCTTTAAGGTCCCTTCCAACCTGAACCATTCTGTGTGATCCATTTCACATAGTCTCCTTCACGCACATGTACGCATATCCCTCCCTACTTAAGTACCAGGACAGGCAAGATAAGGGAATACTCTGTCATATTCAGACCCAGAAGCAGCCAACCTCATCACCTGGCAGTAGTATTACTTATTCGGCCTTCCCTACCTACCCATATATTTTCAAAACCTTTCAGGAATTTAAACACAATAAGGGCTCCATTCTGTCAGAGTCTGACTGAAATTGGCAAGTAGACAGAAATGTTATTAACGGAGGAACCAATAAAACAAAAGACACAAATCCAACTGTCTAGGGAACTTACAGACTCATAAGCTGCATATCTTTTGCTTCTGAGTATGCAAAACTGCCTTAGCCTGGATGGCTACATATTACCTAAGCCTAGGATTTAGAAACAAAATGGAACAGAATCATCACACTATCTGACTGACAGATTGTTCAAACACAAGGATGAGCTCCTACCCTTCCACAATTGCGTAAAACTGAAGTGACCTTGAGAAAGAAGGCAACAATAGTAGAAGTATAGACCACCTATAAAACCCTTAAGTCATTAAAGTACTTGCAGAGTTAACTGTTCAGTTATCCTAAGAGGCATACTGAACCCCATCTTAGCTGCCTCACACCTGTTTTTAAAGGAATCCTAAAACATTTCCTATTCTGCACAGAGAGTAAGAAGTAGACAACAGCAATATAAATAAACTGCCAGGAGGAATACAGGATAGTAATCCAAACTGTTGGCACTCCCAGGCACATGAGGTACTAAAGTAGTGTGCTCAAAAAAGAGAAAACTCTTGAACTCAGATGGCTAAACTGTCAGAAGGAGAAGGCATAACTGAGAACAAACTTTCAGTAGTCGCTTATCAACTGTTTTTTTCTCCTTTCAACTCTGGCCAAAATCTTAAGGGACATACAAAGTTAACACATTGTACTACTGCATGTAGATCTCAGGAGATTTAGATGGCCTGTCCATCTATCCTCCCCATTAGCTCAAAGCTCTAAGAATTCCTCATCTAGTTTTCAGTATTTATAAAAACTATTCTCATTCATTGAGCTTAAAAGTTTTCAAACAATAATGTTTGAATATCTACTGACATTAACAATCTGTTTTAAATACAATTGTTCTTCAGTCAAAACAGTCAATTTCTTATGCAAAGTTGTAATTTAAATTTTTATTTGAAACTGAAAAAAAAATCTATCAAGAAGTGAGAGGAGGTACAAAAGAGTGAAGTTCTATTACTTATCACTTGATCTGCCCACATATTTATAAACTCATCGATTAATTACTTTTATTTCCTTGGAAAATAATTCCAAGTTTAAAATGCTATAGTTCTTGGTGAAGAGCTTGCCAAGCCTTATCAAGTTATGAAAACATCATTAAATGCTCTGCCTTCTTAATGCTTTAATTGTTGTTTGAATGCACAAGCTTGTGATTACATTTACACCCAAAATACCCATTTCTCTTACTGCATGTACAAGAGCAAGATTTAAACTTTGATTTCATCTTTGGCAAGGACCAAGCAATCATTTAATATTCAAAAGTACTTCTTTTAGGAATATTAGAATATATTTTAGAATACGTACCAACAAATGCATATGGATATAATGGATAATCAACATGGAATGCTTTACTTATTTGGAAGGCAACTGCCAGGGTAATAGCTTATTTGTGCAAAAGTCAACATAAAACATCTACTCTGGTAACAAGTAAGAACTTGCTTGCAAAGAATCCAATCACCAAAACAACTTACAAAAACCTCATCTTCCTGTGAGCTTCTCCTATGTCTCCTCACCACAGATGCACTACTTGTAAACATTTCATTAATTTGGTAATTCAGCCATATTACTATTTGTATTCTTTACAGCTCAGACTAGCAAACCTCTCTGGACTTTATTCTTGTCTAACTGTACACTATGAATATGTACCATATTACATAGCCAGGTGCTGTGAATATTTCACCTCTTCTACAAGTATACTTTAGCCTGATTTTGACAAGTTCTGTTGGCTCTGACACTGAGACTACAGGAAGTCTAAGAAAGGTATGTACTTTTTTTTTTTTAATAATGAATGATACTATTTCCACACAAATCAACTCAAATCTCTACTAGGCAGATTATATCGTTATCTTGCCTATATTGCCCACATTGAAATGTTACCAGTATTTCCTCTCACAGCTTCATAACATACTGGAGAAAGAAGGACAGATGGAAGACACATCAGAAAAAATGCCAGAATTTAAAAAATAACCTAGAAGAGGTTTGAAATAATGTAGTTTTCTCCTTTTTCTGGTTCTGAATAGCCATGATTGCATGATAGCTTAGCATGCTTTGAAATAAATTTTTGAGAGCAGGATGGTATAAAGAGTTGACCACGGGTTTTTATTTTCTCTCTTTCTCTTCCTCCATTGCTCTTTCCCTTTTATGAACAACGTATACAGAAAATGGATTCAAGAGTGCCCGGAAAAAAAAAGAAAGGACCAAAAAAAAGGAGTGGTCAGAAAGTGAAATTGCTTATGGTTTGATAGGCTGCAAAATCTTCTATTCAAAGTCAATATTAAAAATGTTATGTGTAAAAAGTTCCTGCAGTTGAGCACATGGCTGCCAATAAGCCACACTGAGGAGGAAAGGGCTAAAAACCATAGGCAGATCATACTACCACACCCTCTCACTTTTTCTGAAAAAATTGTGTGAAAAATGGAGGGAAGAATAGGAAATACATTCTGCTCCATCTACGTCCAGCTTTTAAAATATATTGTTTATTAATTAAACTGCTTAAGAAGATGAAAAGAGAAGTTCAGGGAAACTGGTAGGAAGCAGATAGAGCAGAAATAGTTTAAAAATAGAATGATTTCAATCAACTAGAAACTTACAACTGCAAACTTGAATTATTTTTTATGTTTTGTATTTAGCTTTTCAAAAGAGTGTATTTTTTTCTTTTTTTTTTCTCCCAGAAATTGCAATTAATACAGCATTTCAGATGCTAGTTAGTAAAGCAAGCATTTCCTGCAGAGCCTCTCTCCTTACAGGTTTGAGTTCTAATCAGGACTGAGACTGGAGGGGAGGGATTTCTTTTCAACCAAACACAGACTACTATAATCACAAAAACAAAGAGTGATGAAAGAAATAATTACTGTTCTGGCCTCATAATACCCAGTGTTCCACAAAATGAATTAATTTTTCATTTAATGTTGTCCTTTCCAATGCTACGGGTGTAATGCTTTGCCAAGGTGAGAACTGCTTTATTGTTGGAGAAAGAAAGCCTATCTAGCAGAACAAAAAGTCTTCAATTACAACTCACAGGAAATAATTAAGGGAAGGCTGTCAGAAACAGGTCTGAAAACATGAAGTTGTCCACAGCATTGGTTAGGTACTTGGACACATTTTGCTCCTCCTCTCCCCCCATAATAAAATCCAGTTAAATGTAGGCAGGAGAAACACCTTACATTTTCAAGATGTTTTTCAAAGGCTTAAAAGGCTGTAATTATGCAAAACACTTGGGCTTTTTAAAACTGTAAGGGGTGACTTCTCTCAAAATTAAAAAGGTATTTATGTCTTAAGTATGAAAACACTTAGAATATATCTAAAAAGATGCCCAGAACAACTAATATGTCCTTTCAAGAAAAAAAAAAAAAACCCAAACACCAAACCGTATCACCACTGAATGTATAATACAGGGCCATAGGAGTTTTCACAAAATAAAAGTAGAATGCTAATTTAAGTGGCAATTTCTTAAATTGGAAAGCATTACAAATTTTAAGCAAGTTGGTTAAATTCTTATTAGTTTTAAACTAAGTTAAATTTATTTCAATGGAATCAATACAACCTATAGTGGCTATTTTGACAACAGCATTGGTCAAGGCAGTGGGCCAAGTCTACTGAGACACATTTTAGAAGAGATGAAGCCAGTGCTCTACCTTAATTTCACTGTTTCACAAAAACATCTTGTACAATTTTATAAACAGTTTTCCATTAAGTCTGAAAATCTGACTGATACCCTTAGAAGAATACAATTTACTAATCAAAAATTCTTCCTCAAAGTATGTCCTGTTATGGAAGACATTAGGATTTTTAACAACAGTTGCACTTAGAATTGCCAGAAGAGGTAATTAATTGGCAAAGTATTCCTCTGAACAGATTGAAATCAATATCCCTCTCAACTTTACAGAAATTTGTCCTCTGGAAAAATGCCAGCATAGTCCATAAGACATAATTATTAATCAGCAGCCCTGCTTGATAATTAGTCATTCTACCTTGCAGTGAGATGGGAATAAAGATTTCTCCCCTAGTGATCCACCTTTTCAGCTCCTTCTCTTTGGTGTACATTTTGGTATTTGTTTCAAATTCTTTTTAACTTCCACAACCACTAGAGAAAAAGATGCAGGCCCAGTCTAAAAATTCTGATAATCTGGAGGAGGTCAGCTATTTCAGGAAGTGGACCTACCGTACCTTGAACTACTGCAAAATAGTGAAAACAAAAAGTCTGTTCTTAAAGTAATATCTGAGGAACCTTTGCAGTTCTAATAATTTTTAAAGCTCAAGAAAGTGTTGATGTCTATTCATCTATGGTGGAAGATACCAACAAGGATATAGACTGCCTGAGGAGGGAACGGAATGGAAGAAGGAAAAGAAAGGAAATGAGGGTTAAAAAAAAAGAAGCGAATATTTGAAATGCGAAATAAATTTATAATTAATCTAGACAAAAGAAAAATACGAATACTGAAATGTCTCCCAACATTACAAAGAAATAAGAAATAAGAAGATGGCAATGGACTCAAACCCTAAACTTTACAAACTCATGATTCTCAGCTCATGAGTGTGTGATGGCTACACACAGAAAATGCCCAAAGAAAAGCAAGACCTTATAGTAAGTATACCAAGAATTCTCAAGAACTTTGTCACCACTGTTAATGAAAATTATGTCTCAAGAGTTGTGTACTTCTAGACTAGAAGTGTCTCAGCAGACAGCCATGAAGGACACTGATCTGGTGCTCAGCTGTCACTCTGGGCTAAATTTATTTGAAACAGGCTTCCTGTTATTCCAGCATGTAGAAGTGCAACATTCCTCTAGAGTTCTTGCTCCTGGAAAGCTAGTCAAAGGTTACAGCCTGCAAAAATACAATTAATAATACAATGTACTACGCCAAAAATGTTATGAAGAACGAGAGAGGTTAAAAACATACAATAGAACAAATTAAGTCATCTACGGTTAAACGTTTTAGGTGTATGGTTGCCAGTGATGTAACAGACGATGACATAAAGAGTGTGGAAGACAATCTGTCTTCTGTAACATGACATGAACAAGTTCTAGACAATAAGGGAGCATGTTTCTTTATCAATATTCCCAAAGCAGAGATATCTCACAGTCAAGAAAGCAGACTTTTTTTGTTTTAGTCAAACCTAGCATTCCTAAATAAATTGGACTGCTTTTCTCACCCTCACCACTATTTTTTCAGCAGTATTTTACTTTACAGAGTCCAGATAAAGCTAAATTCTTGCATGTATTCATGTTTTCAACATTCTTTTATTCTTTTGCTTTGTGTAAATGGCAAAGCTATTCCCTTTGAAAATTACTTCAGCTTAGAACAGTCTTACTACCTCCCTGCTAAAAAAAATATGAAAGAAAGTGAAAGCCAGTCAGTATTACTGGAGTAATGAGATTTGACTGTGCAGTTGGTGGGCCTCTATTCATAAGCGTTTCTCTAAAGCAGTATTTTCTCATACAGATTCAGTATCAACTTTTCCTGGTTTTCCTATAATTATTAAAGATTCAAAGTTAGGAGTTTCTCATGCGTTTTTAAGATTAAAATTGAACTTTATAGTAATACTGACAGCCTTCTGTAAAACATGCTTTGATAAAGAGCAGAAGTGATGAACTCAAATAAAAATGTTCCAAACACTACAGTGTAAAGTCCACAAAAGCAAAGTCAATTTCTGCTTTGTGTATGCTCACCTGAAGGAAACCCTTACAAGATGTGTAACACAAAAAAAGATGAAATTTCAGGCGTAAGAAAGACCCAATACCTTTGTGGGCTAAAATCACATTCCTTGCCATGTAACTCACTGACAGAACTGAGTAAATACAATAATTACCTGTAACACAGGAACGATCCCTAGGTGTTCAAAGCATCACGTAGTTCCATTTGTCTTCCTCTTTCCAAAAAAGTGAGGTAGCAGCAAAAATCTAGAGGCAGAAAAATTATAGCGGAAACAAATAAGAACCAGCCATTGGGGGAAAAAAAAAAAAAATCATGAAAGCAGATTGCCTAGTCCATTCAAATAGAACTTGACTTGTCCTTTGATTCTCAAACTTTCTGAGAGGAAGGCGATAAAAATCAAGTCACTGCACAACTGTCACCTTAGCTCCTTCCACAACTTCAAGTTACATACACATTAACAAAGACCCCAAAGAAAGAGGGGAAATTAATATGAAAATTGACTCAAGAAAATTCTCAAGAAACATTGACAATGTCTTTTTTTTTTTTTTAAATTAAATAATCACACTGCATTTTCACTCCTGTCTTTGGCTAGCTGTAATTCCATGAAGGAAAGAGCAGTGAAGAATTGCTCTGCCACATGAAATGCTTAAGCTGAACACTGTTGCTAAAGAGTAACATTGACTGTATTGGTGAATAAAGCCAAGTACATGCTTCAATAAACGGAGCAGCTCTATAAAAATTCACACTTACTATTACAGTAAGTAACAGTAACAACCCTTTCCAATTTACAGGCCACTAAAAATTTCCTGGCAAAGTAAGACCTCTACTTGGAAAATCCAGCCTGCTGAAATAGTACGTGTCTACTTTTGGCTCATCAGCAAATAAATTGACTATGGGCACTTTAAAGTGAAAGAAAATGTAGCCCCATAGGACACCTGCAAGCATAACATGATACCTGGTATTTGATCTCTCATGGTCTGACCTCTTCTGTTAGCTGCAAGAAGCTCCTAGCTGCCTGAATAGCAATATCACTTCATTCTTGCATCTGGAGCACATAACCTAATCCCTCCTATACGATCATTTCTTAAGGCCAAGACAGCTAACTAATGCATGCATTTATGGTCAGCAGTTGCTTTGTTGGTAATGTTGAATTATTAAAAAAGGTAGACAGTGGATAGTTAGGTTTGTAGTTAATATATTTCCCCTACTTAGTAATAACGCTATAACAAAAGGCAATTTAATTGATAGGGCAAGAGGTAAACTGTCCCACGGTAGAGTTTTGTAAGGAAATGTAAAATAACATTGTAATTTTTTAAGAGCTGTAGAAACTTTCACTATTGGGTCACGTTATGTCTGATTAGGTAATCTTCTTTACCACATCATGAAACACTGAATTACATCAACAAAACCACAAAACATCAACACAAGCACAGAGTAACCTTTTTTAAAAGCACAGGTAATACAAAAGTACAAAGAGCTGGAAAAATTCAAGATGAATTGTCAATTATTAGCAACAGTTTGCAATTATTGTTTGACCATAATGGTCTAGTAGAAGATTTTTTTGTCTTCACTCAAATTCTTTTCTATTTTAAATTTGCTGTCACCACATTTCTATGACACACAATGTGTTAAAATCTACTGCCATAGAGTAACCATGCCAGCTTTGGCAGCGCACCTGCCCATCCAGAGGTCATACCTAAGGGACGGTTCAATAAAGCTCACACATGGCAGAAGAAAACGCTATCTGACTTAGATTAGGGATATTATTATTTTGGTTCTATCCTGCTTTATGCTCCTTAGCATTGTTCAGTGAGTGGAAAACAGGAAAAACATAAGATGGGAACGCAATCTCCTCTATCAGGAATGATGAAGTTCAAGAACAAGGCGTTTTTGTTCGTTTGGTTTTTTTTCCAAACATTCATCCACATACGCCTCTGAAAATTCTCATGCAAAAATACCTTCATGAGAAATGATAATTCACGAACTGCTCATGAAAACACATCTTGTGATCTGTTTTTAAAAAGGATCCATCCCCACAACACAGTTTGTCTGGATACAAAAGCTACACTGACAGAAGTTCAAATTTTTATTCCTATTTATGCTTGTAAGAAGACCTGAGTGATAATTTTTACTTCAAAATAAGACTGCATTCGCAGTTTAGCTTATATATAATTTCATAATTAACTTTCAAGTAAAAGAAACCAAAAAACCCAAGTTCCCCCCTTTTCACTGTTCTGACATTACCGGCTAAATCCTGACATGAGTGCTGTACGAGCCTGGTGAGGAGCCATGGACTGCTCAGCCCCGTCACTGCCCACGCAGCCAAACGAGCCCGAGTTCAAAGCCCAAAGCCACACAAAGGCTTTGAGGAAAAACACGAACCCATAACATTTATAAGCAGCAGTTGTTTGATGTTCAACGCTTATACTCTGGGTGTTGTTTCCCCCCCCTCCGTGTAATAACACCACTCCCCGTTTCGGTGACTCGGTTAGTCGCTGCCCTGCTCTGTTCAGTCTCAAANNNNCTAAGGCTAAAAAAAAAAAAAAAAAAAAAATTTAAAAATTTAGTTTTTTCACTATTTCATACTACGATTGTGAAGGTTAAGAAACGGACAAATGGGCCGATACCTGAAAGCCCAGGGTGTTAAGCGCACTTTTGCCGCCTCTCCGCTCTGAAAGCCTGGAAGCGAGCTGGCCAGGGGGCCGCAGGACACCACCCCCCCCCCCTCCGCCGGCGGGACACGGGTGTCCGTCCGTCCGTGTCCCCCTC
>VXBO01002867.1:142852-215315 GCA_013400135.1 Rhinoptilus africanus
TCCCCTCAGGCGGCGGCGCCTCACGGCGGGGCCGGGGCTGTCCTCCTGTGAGGGGACTCTGTGGGTTAACCCCGTAGAAGGCCTTCATCCTGCCCCTGGGTCCCCGGGCCTGTCCTCTGCGCCCGCGTGTCCGCAGCTTCCCGCTCCCCCATTTCAGTGAAACAGACCCGCGGGGTCACGCAAGGCGGCCGCTAACCCCCCTCGGGCACCTGGCACCGCGTGGGGCCGAGGCAGCCGGTGCCCGCCGGGCAAACGCGCTCCAGCCCTCACCGGCCTCCTTAGGCAAGGCCTTACCGCTGACCTCGGCCAGCCAAAGGTGGAATAATGTCCCAAATTAATTGATTGTGTGACAAGTCAGATGTGCCTCCGACTGATAAAACTGGTTTCAGGGCACCCCAGATCATTGCCCGGGCATGGCAGCACGAATTTGATGCAGCAATGAGGTATATAGTGCTTTCTTTGCCGAATTCTATAAGGAAATGCGGCCTACGTGGCTGTGCGCTTCATCTGCCTGCCACTTCTCATCCAGTCTGACTTTAAATGCGAAATTTAACTAAATTTGACTGAAGAGCAGGGTTTTCAAAGGTTCTAATTTTTCCAGCTGTGTAAAAATTGTCAGCTAGGTGGAGGGACGCGTTTCACCAAGAAGGAAAGGTCAGATCAGGTCAGGCCACACACAGGCATGTAATTCTGTTAGTTTACACACACACAGCCCTCTAAGGGTTATAGTGCCCAAAGCGTAGGGTGTCCCTGGGCCAAGTGTTATATATGTTATATATGGGCCTCCTGAACTCAGAAACTAAACTAAAATATGCCATTGCAATAGCCCTAAAATAGATATGCCCCAGCTCCTTACTGCAGAGTTCTTGGAAGCCTCCTGTAGGATCTGAAACTCAACATATTCCACAGGCTGTTGTTGTATCAGGCTGAACTTGAGTGCGATCCTGTAGGGCGATTTCTGTTCTGACCTTGGGCACTACCAACAGCGATGAAAGTCTGAATGTGTCAGAATGGCATAGATACACATGTTACTTGACAAAATCCTCCTGTTATTTTCCAGTATTCTCTCCATTCCCTCTGGGCAGAAAGCTTGGGTGAACACCACACGAACTTGAAAACAGGAAAATATAAATAACTGATATGGAAGATACTTCAGGGGCAATGCAGTCACTCAAAAAGTAGAGCTAATTTACGAACCAATGACAAATATAAATTGTGCTGTGGGTTTATTTTAATTTTTAAGTTCATACCCGTGATTTTTTTTGTATCCTATTGCTTCTGTCAAAAAAATCAGTTAATTCTGCTTTGGTTTCATTGCATAAAAGTGCTACATTTAAAATATATTAGCAAATTTATATTCACTACAGCTCCATTGAGAGTCTTTCTATAGAATGAATACTGTGTTTGCTTCCACCTGGCTTACTCACCTTCTCAGATAACTAGATGACAAGAAGGGCATTTCAGCTTTGTAGGACATTTCCTATTTTAACTTCAACAGCATTGCTTCATTTGGGTAGTACTCAATATTTAATGGGTTGTGGGAAAACCCTACATCAGAAGAGAGCTTTCTGAATTAATTAAATCGTTTATACTGTATATACTCTGTATTTGAGTCAAATTGTTTGTTTTAACATATGCATTATGCATTATTCAGTGTACTTTTATTCAGAACATTTCTGAGATGTTCTTTGCAGGCTTGTCTGTAAGAAGACTTTATGGAGTATCGTGGTGGTTGTCAGAATGAAAGACCTCACATTTTAAACTGGAAAGTTTAGCTGAAAAAATGTGACTACAATGTATAGAAATAGTAATGGCTCTAGACAGTCTTTTTGTGATGTAAAAGACACCCTAGAGATTGCCAACACATCTATTGTCCATTAAGAATACAGCAGCAATGATAATATGATCATCTCACACTCAGTTCATTGTACTTAGTACATCACTTATTTGCCAGATTAGAAACTTTAGGTTGTAAGGATCAAATAAATAGTCTATTAAAGTCTTAGAGATTCTGTATTACAAAAAAAATTGCCTTCCCCCCAGCTCCAATGCATGTGTATATAAATAAAACAATAAAATCTCCATATCTGACTCATGTGGTTATGACTCATTTTTTATAATGAGAGTCTGACTAATTTAAAAAAAATCTTCTTGGCCAAATGAGAACAAAATTCCTTCACAAAGATGATTCATGTTCTGTTCAGAAGGCGTATGAAAGTGGCCATTAGAGGGTGATGTTCCTAAAACAAAGCTACCCCAAATGAATAAAAGAGCTTCTGTGCGTGGTTTTTCTCTTATTTTCATTGTAGTACGTGAGTTTTATCTTCAGCATATTCATTTGAATCATCCTCTTCTATGCCTGTGTAAAACCAGAACTTGTCTCTCTACAACTTAACATAACAAGCAGCAAAAAGAAAAGTCATATTAGAAAAAGGAAATGAATAGACGTTATTTTGCGTAAAGTCTGCACTAAGTTAAAAGCTAAACCAGGAAGGAAGTTACCACCACTATGCTAGGTGGGAGTGCTTCAGTGACATGTGCTTGCTTTTGAGAAAATCAAAAATCTTCAGATTAGTACTAGGAATAATTACCATGTTTATTTTATGTTTACCTGAATTTTTCAAAATCCACGAAGGTGAGTGATCAGCTTTTAAAATAGCCTTTTATTTATTCTGAAGTCTGATTGCAATTGAAAAGTTGGCATGTGCTTGCCTAAAAACGATGGTTAGGATGCTGTACTTGTTTGGACTTTGCAAAGCATATAGATTTTTTTTGTTAGATTTTTAGCCAACAGAGTTAATTATATGTGGCAATTTGAAAGGAGTTTGTCATTCATTTATGTACACTGCAAAATTTTTGGCAACTATTTCCTTGCAACTGTACTTTTACTATCTTCATAATGAAAAAAGTAGTTAAAGTACGTATTTTCTTTTATAGCAGGTACTCACGTCTTAAAAAAATAACTTTTTTTAAGCTTCTATAATTAAATGCCTATAAAACCGTGTACAATTACTACCTGATATGATATGCTGTCTGTGAAAGGGATATGGAATGGTAACTTAACAGAAAGTAGAGCGGAATAGGTATAACTGGGTGAAGCAAATCTTTTAACGTAAATCCCAAATACATCTTGGTGATCCTAAAGGTCAATACTGGATTTAGGATGAATGCGAAATATATGTGTGTAAGTTATACATTCAGTGCTTTCTTAAAAATCCATAAATAAATTAATATTAAAATAAGTTTAATCACATCCATTCCTAAATAAGCTTTTGAATAGATAAATGTTAAAATAAAAAGCATCCCTTTGACAATTGGTGTGTGTTTCCAGGTATCATGAAATAAATTATTCATGAAGCAGAATTTTCTGGGGAAAAAAAAAAAAATCAGGTTAGGTTACTTATATTACATTTCTATTTTCATTAACCGCAATGAATAACCATGACAGTAACTCAAATATAATTTATAGGGTTTTTTTAGTTTATAAACGAACAAGCTTGGTAAGCTGTCGTAAGTTTTGAATACCATAAAAGTCATAAGTCAGCTTAGGATGTTGGAATAATGAATGTTTTACCTCCCTGCAGAAGTAATCAAAGTATTTGCTAGCACAGACGATGCAAATAAACACTGAGATGACTATTACCATAAGAAAATATTGACCTTACTGTCAAACATCAAAGAATAATTGCATTTTTCTGTGATAACCTTCCTAGATTGCTCTTACTGGAGATGCTTTATGCTGGAATAGCATGATCACTGCAATTCTGGTATTTACATACGATTTTAATCACAGCCTGCTTAAAATAACACTATGAAGTATATGAGCAGAATACAGCGCAGGATTATATTTGTAAAATTAGAATCATTGTCACATTTTGGATGTTCTAAAAACTATATGACTATATAACAGACTGTGTAACAATGTCCAAATTACATGAGAAAGTCAATATGTTGAGCCACTAATTTTGAAAATTCCATGGAAACTGGGTGTCCGGTTCATTGAAAACCACCTGCTGAAAACTGGTTTTATTTCAGATTTTGTGGCAAACCTAAAATATACAGAATTTGCTTTAGATGTTTCAAATTGCTGGTTACCCCATGAGTCTTCACCACACAGAGCTGCTGTTGGAAATCTTTGCAGTGTGAAACGTAGTCATCTTCCTCTGTGAGGGCTTCCTAAATGAGTGGCAGAGACCTCCTAATTCCACGGGCTTTTCTAAAATCACATTAACATTGTCGGTACTTCAGGTTTTTAATATAACCTCTGAAATGGCAGGCAAGCAAAGTATACAGATAGAAGTAAGCCAGACTTGGATGTTTTATCCCCGGGGAAGTTCCAGCATTTATTTTCATTCCAGAGAGGGAATAAAAATGGAAATTTCTCATTAAACAGAAAGTTAGGGGGAAATCAATTTGCGAGAAAACAAGCCTTTAAAAATTTATCAAAAGAATACAGTTCAGCATGGCCAAAAGTGAAATGTTCCCTTTATATTTGTCAAGCAACCCGCTTGTTTGGTTACAAGTCATTGAACCTTTAAACTACATTGATTCAGAGCAGGGGGTTGTCGTTTTGGAGTCTGAGGCTCTCAATCCCAGTCCTGTCCTCTGGGCCCACCTACTTGATGGAGTGTATCTCATTTAATCTATCAGTTGTATACTCCCCAACTCGTACTGTAGGCCTTGCATCTCTGCCATATTTTGTGACGACTGTCATCTCTGTAAGTGACGGAAAACACGATTTTATATACTGCGTGTATGTTGGAGCGTGTCCAGAGAAGGNTACCACAGATCAAATAAAAAAAGTCAAGCCAATCCGAAATGAAATATTTATGATTTTCTTAAATGGGAAGCAAGTTTTTTACAAATTCAGATCTTCCCTGTGAATAATTTCATTTTAATGGAATTGTATTTTCTATGGAGAAACACCCTGTATGTAGAAGCTTAATAAAGGCATTTCTTAATCACAGAACATACTAACATTAAGTATGAGGGTAACAGATCTTTGAATATGAAGCAGTTTTGTAGAGATACTTTGCATGGTTTCATCTCCATGATCCCTCTTAACTCTTCAGGCCATCTGCATTCAGATTTCACAAGCCCCTTTCCACCTCCCTAGTGATGTTTACATTTGGGAGGGTGCATCCCAGTCCTGCAGAGGCGGCTCTCTCTCTGCCACCTAATCCACTGTGAAAGTCTAGTCTTTTTGCAGCCCTGCTTACAGTGTTCAACAATATATATCCTTCCCTAGGGATATATATCCCTCCCTTTCAGCAAGGGGTATGGTAGGGAATTACCATTAGTTGACCTTGACATCTGGAGCGGTGGTTTTTGACTGGTTGCCCAGATGCACGCACACCTTGCCGTGAGAGCAGAGGAAGCGTTCAATTTCTGCTCCTGGCTCATCTCCACAGAGAAGCTCTTCACAAAATGCCTCCTTCAGCTGGAAGAATTTGACCTCAAGAGCCTGCTCCACTCCAGGCTGCGTGGGTCCGATTGTAAGCGTTTCGAGGAAAATGTTTTGACTTGCCTCAGGGAAAGATCAGGCCCTAAATTTTGTCTGACGTGTTTCCTTTTTCTATTAAAATGAATTATTTTCTTACCTGCATAGGATGTGTATTTTACATTTCAATTTATGGTGTTTTATAAGGAGTTTTATGCTTCTGATGTAGTGTTAGTGAAGTGAAGATGATTGACTTTGGCGTTGGATTTTGGATTTTATTTCTGTATACAGCCTGAAATTGGAAGCGTTTCTGAGGTCAGCCTGCTGCGATGCGAGCACAGGTGGCCTGCTGAAGCTGTCAGATTGCAGCTGAGCACTGAAGCAGTTAAAGGCTATGTTTTTCTCTATATACATAAGCATTTGTGAACATACTACTTGAATTACTCATAATGGGTGTTAGATGCAAAACTTCCTCTTCATAGAGATGCAAGGGTACTACTAAAATTGGAAAAGCAGCTACCAAACTATCAGTTAGTGCTGCATGAACTCCAGGAAGTGGTTATTTGTATTTATGAATACATATTTCGTGTTGGGGTCCCAGATGTTTTTTATTCTTTTTTTTAATATATATTGAAAAAATAGTTATAAGTTAGCTCAAGTAAAAATACACAGTTTGCACAGTAAAGACCTACTTTAATGTGGAAGACAGCTAAAATAATGCTCATTAATAATTAATTCTATGTGGTTTTTGTTACTTGCCAGAACTGCATTAATGTACTCTAGCTATAGCAATTTGATGCTGGAATTTGACTAAGAATACCAAAATAAATGGTCATAATTAGGATTTGTGTTTGTTGAATATAAAAGAACATAAAGGGTGTGGTCGGAGGATTCAGCAGTGTTTCTATTTATTTTCACTGTGTGGTTTTAATGTTGTTGGAAAGAAAGTTTTTGTTCTGATTATAGCTGTTTTACAATATAATTGCACTGTTGTGTTGCACCTGCACAGTTCCAGGGCTAAGCTCCCCCTCCAAACATCAGTGTTTTCATCTTCTTTTTGAGTACAATCACATCGCAGCAGCTTTGCAACAGGAATGTGACTAGATACTACCACAAATTCAAGTTAGTATTACAGGAGATTTCATACCATTCAGCAATAAAATCCAGCATCCAGGTTGTGGGAAGACTCTGTGCTTGCTTTCTCTCACTTGCTGATACATTCGATGTGCTGCCATAACCCTCAAGAAAGAAAGAGCATTTCATCATGAGACGGGTAAAAGATCTGTTACACGATGCTTCCATGCACGTTTTTGTCCATGTGTCTTGTGAGACTGTTTGCTAATATGGTACTTTTTTTTTTTTTTTTTACAGCTAACACTGTACTTGTGTCCTGCGTGGATACCTGTTCGTCTAATAACGCCACTTTTCCACTCTGTACTTTTAACAATTCTTGCAAAAGATCAGTGCAGCAAATAAGAGAAAAATGGACTATTTTATTGAAGGCCGTTGTAAACCATTCCGATTTCCAAAATATTCCTTGTATTTGCCAGTCCTTCAGGAAGGAACAGTCCCATACCAAAAACACAGAGTGTGAATCCAAGAGAGATGTGAATGTTGATCATCAGGGATCACAGTCAGTAGCTAAAAAAAGTAAGTGGAGAAAGAGATATACTTAATTTTGAAGTAGTTAACTACAACATAAAAGACATGTTTTTATTTGGTAGTTAAAATAAAATTATGATATGATTATAATATCTGTGGTCATTGCAGATCTGTGAACAACGCTTTTTTTAGCTTGTCTTTGCATTGCAAGAAAATGCAGGTTTTACGCCAGATTGTCAGTGGCATTCATTCCTGGCTGTCAGTGAAAACATGTCAGTAGAAAAATGCTGACTTATTTTCTTTGACAAACTTGTATAAAATCGTGTGTGTGGGGGTGTAATTATCTTCAAGGGGCTTTGTATTGGTCTGCAAGGAGGGTGCTGTGAGAAAAGAGTGCCTTATCCAGCAGCCACACGGAATATTTCTGTTTCTAGAATATTTCATTTATTTGTAAGGAGTTGTAGTTTCTTACCTGTGGTTGTGAAACTCTACATGTTGAATAGATATTATATGGTGATAAGTTGGGAGCAAGTACCTGAAGAACTAATTCAAAGAAATAAAAGAAATAACCATTGTTGTGCTTATAGTCTATGATATCCACAACTACGTAGTATCAGAAATGGCCAGAATGTTTCATAGAAGGCAGCACTGGCCCAGCAGTATGGAGAAGAGTTCAGCAACCTCCACATCTTTTCAGATGTGCCATATACACTAGCAAAGTATCTGAAAACTTTTGGGGAAGCGGATGCTTCTCAATTTTGCTTTCCTACATCATCATCAACAGGGGCAACAGGCCAAGTCCTGAATATAAGAAATGCGTTTCTTTCCCAACGGCATCATTTTCTTGTTACAAAATAGCTGTCCTAACAAGTATGTAAAGTAACAAAACAACAAATACATGGACAAACTCTGTTTATGCCTATACAACTCTACCACTTTTTACAGAGTCTTACCTATATTTCTTGTTGACTTTGTGCAAGTCTCACAGCTTGAATGGTTTGAAGTAAAACAAGGACCTTCTGCAACTGCTAGCAGATAGACTAGATGTACACGGCAAATCTCTGCCATCGTATGGCTTTCGCTTTTATTTTTTTCCATGGCCTTATTTTTGTCTCTGTTACCTTTGGCAACAGACACAAAACAATGAAAAACTGTAAAGCTCACAAGCTGGTAGTAAAGCAAAAAAGAGGCTATAATTTGCAGGGGAAATATATTTTGTATAGATAATCAATACTCTTCACATCTGTTGAGAATAATTTTACATGGTATCCTTTTGTGCATTTTATCATTGTCGATACTGTAAAAGCCTACTGTATTTTTTTACAAACGAGACACAGAACTTACTTTATTGTTCTATCTGAGAGTTATCTCTTTGTTTACCACATATTATATTACAATTTTGTTTTAATTTTTAGTTCCAAAAGCAAAAGGCTCACTTGAAGTGAAAACAGAAGATGTTATTTATTTTTATAAATATTTTAATTTCACTACGTTTTCTGAGAAAGAAGAAGTAGAGCATAATGCTTACTACCTGCTGGAAATCCACATCAACAGTTCTATAGTGGGAGGAAGAAATACAGCCGAAGAATACCTAAATCACTCCTGTCTAGTGGCAATGATGGAAGACCAAAATGACTGTATAAATACTTCACTGCAGCTGAAGTCTTATGTGGAATGTAAGTTACCGAGGAGAGTCTGGATGAAAATCAAACCAGAAACAATGTCAGTCTCGCAAAAAAATCTCCTGTAGGTAGTTCTCTGCTTTCAGCATCCATTTGGAAGTATTCACAAGAAGAGAATACAATTTTGATCATCCCTTAGTAAAATACCATCTTTAGTAGGCAACTGACAGTTTTTGTAGAGACTTAAAGCAGGTTTAGTTGTGGCTTTTTTTTTTTTTCCCTAGAAGCAACACAGCAAAATAAGTGTCTGTACATTTTTTTTTCCTTAGCGGTGACACAAATTTTATATGTGACAAAACCTGGAATTACTTTTTTCCTCTCCCCTCAATGATAATGGCATAACACTGTTGTCTTGGAGGTAAATAAAAAAATTCCTGTTAACTTCAGTGACAGAAGAACCAGGAGACAGGTTTGACTTTTCTTAATGTTGTACTGCAATATTCTACTATACAGCCCTACTACAGTGCATTTAAAAGGGAAATATTCATCTAACCAAGGCTTAGTTCTCCCAGAGGACAGTCCGTCAGCTTTTTTAAATTTCTCTTAGTCCTGCAGGAGTTTTTTGGCTGATTGCCTGACCATGGTCAGGGCTTCCAGCCTGTCTATATGCAACGCTTGCCATCTGGGAATTGCTGAATTATTACATTAATTTAGTTTTGTATGGCAAATGCATTTTATGCTGGATCTTTGCTGGAAAAAAGTGTGTGTTTTGGAGTTGGCTAAACCTATGTTAAGTAAGTCCAGCTAAAATCCTAGAGAAGAGAGGGCAGATTAATTTATTTTAAATTAATAGATCTGGCTATGAGAGGAGTATAGTTTGTAACTTGCCCTGCTAACTTGTGTGTTATGATTTGAAGAACCCACAACAATTTCTTGTCATTTAGATATTTATTCTATCACCCGATGACCCCTCCTCACCTGGGAAGGGGAATCGTGAAAAAACAAGGAAACCCGACGGTTGAAATATAAACAGATTTAATAGAATAAATAATTAACATTAATAATACGAAAGAACTAATATTATTCTGATACCAGTACAAAATATACAAGGATTATACTCAGCCCATTCTACCATTAGGAAGCTGTGCACTCCCAGCAGGGGACAGCAAATGTGGGACACTGTGAGCGCTGTGGCTTCAGGAGGAAGGGGAAGGCTCAGGGGTCCGGCACTGGGGCAAGAAGTTCTCAGGAAGGCAGCCATCAAGGGAGAGAGAGAGCTCCCCAGCAAACTTTCAAATTTATATTGAGTATGACATTCATGGTATGAAATAATCCTGTTGGCCAGCTTGGGCCAAGTGTCCAGGTCTCACTCCTCCTCATCCCTGCACCTGGCTAGCTCAAAACCACTGAGACCTTGAAACCTGCCCAATATAGCTAGCTATAAAGTAAATATTTTCACAAATTCAGACATTAGAGTCTTCTAGAAATGCAGTTTCCCCAAGCATTAGAAGAGATCTTACTGAAAAGTAAAACTACTGAAAGAGAAATTAATCCTGTGTCGCTCAAACCAGGATGTTGTGTCAAAACTATGAGCTAACCACCCTTTGCTAATGGTGATTTATTTGGGAAGTAGTTATCTCAAATTAATGATAAAAATTAACAATGCGTCTTTTTCTTTCTGTTTACTTCAAAACAAAGCTAGAGACTGCTCAGGCCTTTGGCTAGGCAAGGCTGATATACAAGTCATTGCAAGTCACTACAAGATGGGGCAGAGTACTCTGAAAGGAGCCTAAATGACTGTATAAAAGGTATTTTTAGTTCTGAATTAGGAGGGATGAGCTGTGCTTACCTCAAAGAGCCGTGGGGTTATTGGCAGTTACCTCATGATTTCTCAATGGAGAAGGTACGCAAGGGAAGTTGTTGTAGGTCTAATTATACTATTCTAAGTCAAGGAAAAGGAAAACAGTGGTTTGGCTGTAGTCTGTAATTTGATTTTATATGAATCATAGTAACATAGTTGGTTTCTAAAATAGTTATTTGACAACACTAAAGTATGCACTAACATGCAGCTGCCAAAGAAGTTTGAAAGGTCTTTTGAACAACCAGGGGGGAAAGTTCCCCATATCCTTTCTCTGTGGTATACAGTCCTGGCTTGTACTAGTTACTGAACTAATTCCCTGCGGAATGTGGGTGCATTTCTGCAGCAGCTGTTGTCTGAAAGAGGAGCCTACCTCCTGCACCCAGTCCCACGCCCATTCTCACCCAAGGCAGCTTTGGTTAAAACAATTCCCCAGAAGGGTCCTGGTGGTGGCATTTCCTCACTTTTGATAAGAAAATTTCTGTATATGGAATCTTACCTCCACCTGTATATGAAGATGGACCAGGAGGTTGAGAATGGCAGTACAGGTCAGTGTTGGACAGTGGACCAATTCCTTCTGTGCTCCATCCAAAGAAAGATGGGATATATATTACCCTTGTTTTATCTTAAATGCAAATGCTGATCTTCAAAGTATTTTATTCCTGTCTGAATTGCATATAACAGTTTATACAAATAGGAAATTTTTCATTCACTTAGCTACTTATAACTATTTCAGACATGGGGAGATAGACACAGGTGAAAATGAAGCTAAATTCTAGATAGGAAACTTAATTTTAAACAATGAAGAAGGATGAAAGAAAAAGGCATAATCTTCTATTTTGTTTTAAATTTTCATCTATGGGGATAGGCATGGTCCAAAAACCTACCAAGGCTGAATGTTCTGCTTTTCTCTGCCAGTGATTTCCTGCTTCATTTTATCTCCTACATTTTATGGACAGATCCAATGTGTATGACGAAGATCATTTGGCTCACTATGATTCCAGTAGTTTTTGTGTTCACTATTTCAATCGTCATCTACAAAATAGTCCAAGAAAATGAACAAAACCGTAAGTAACAAAAAGTTAATCTGCATGACTTTAAATTTCTGTTCAGGCAAAAATGTATTAATTTACAATAACAAAGCTGTTGGTTACTAATGTGGTTCAGACACAAATACTTTAGTTGTAATATGGTAAAAGCTTCTTATAGAGGGACTGAAATACTCAGATGATTGATACTATCACCTCTCACCTCTGAATTGGGGATGCAAATCCAAGCTTGTGATGGCGATGGTGAATGAAATATGGGTTTTTTGAGAGATGCTTGGTGGGTGACCTATGATCCTTAGTGATCTGAACTTGCGATTTCAGACTGATTTCAGTAGATAAAACAATTACAGTTGAACCTTGTTGAAGGTCTTAACCAGAAATGCCAATGACCAATATAAGCAGTTTGAAATACCCTTTCCTTCCTGAAGATGATTGGTCTAGGTCACAGTCAAGAAAAAATACAGGATAGATATGAGGAGATACGCACTCATTTGTCTGTCCTAAAAACTGGTTATCTAAATTCAGCAGTGGTGTAATCCCATACAGGTCAAACAAGCTGCCTCTTCTTAACCTCTGCAAGCTGAATTAAACCCATTAAGCTGTTATTTCAGCAAAGAAAACATTGCTGTGATTTCTGAATAAGTACTGTTGGCTATTTCAAGTGATTAAAACTTTGCTATGAAAGAACTTGTCCTTAGTTCAGAGACTGAAACAATTGTTTCTACAGAATGCCTTTACCAGCCAAGACAGGCTCTTTCCATGCAATTCACTTAGGATACGGGCTGAAATTGGGATTTACAGTATTTCTTCTAGCAATATACAGTGAAGAAAGCAAGAATAAAAGTGTAGGAGTACCCTGAACTTGAGACTTTTGAGCAATCAAGATAAAGTCCTCTGCATAAAAACAATGCAGAAAATTGACCGCTTGTCAGCTGTTGGTCCTTGTTTTTCATCCCAAGTCAGAGGTAGGTATGGGGAGCACAGTCCCTTTCATCAGCGTGAAAAGAGTGTTACCTAACCTGTTACCTGAGATAATAGCTCTTAGATGCATTTCACAGCATTTTCCTGAGACTTTTCTGCCCGCGTCAGCCCTGAGTGGGCAGAATGCCTCTGGACAACCAGCATTTAGTTGCTGTTACCGGGCAGATGTCCACTCCCCTTGTGGTCCAGAGCTGCTGAATGGAGACCCTTGTCACAGTGGTAATAAAAAAATGATAAGCCATATCTATTCCCCTGATCATCCTTATGGTATCCACAGGCAGTTTTGTAACGAAAGAGCAATAGGAGTCTAGCTTTAATCATAACTGAACAGAAGGCAGAAGAGTGCTGGCACACAAAATGTTTCTGTGATATTTTTGCATAATGTCAATGTGTTATGTGTATATTTTTAATGAATAAGCAAAATAGTTGCTTAAAATGGCAGATCTGGGCCTCCCCACCAAATGATTAGAGAAACTCCTTGCAATATTATCTTGGTTAAAAGACATGATTTTCACTTATTGCTAGACCCAAATTCTGAGACCTATTTTATGTATATAAAAATCCCACAAAGTGTAAATTAGGTCTTTATAAGTGGGCTATTAAATGCTCTAATTTAAAGGACTTCTATTTGTAATTTCAAAGCAACCTATAAATGTCATTAGTATGAATTTCTGTGCTTTGAGTCATAACATCCTATTTTTAATGCCTAACTGTTAGTAGTGATGATTAATTATTTACTGCCTTTATTCCTAAACATCAGTTTTCTGTTAGATGCAGGTTTTTCAGAATTGTCAAGGACACAAGCAGGGAGGAAAAGATGCTCTTTTGAGGCTTCTAATTACCGATTGGCTTCTAGAATAAATTGTTGATAGAGGAATAGCATTTTTATTAGTTAAATTTATGATATATAACATTATAAACAACATCAATATGTTAATGACAAAAAGACAAGCACATAACAATCAGATTTAAGGGTTCTGTCCCTTACATGTATATATTATGATGCTGCCTTTAATTGGAAGTCTACATACTGCTTTTTTCAGTTCTGCCCAAAGAACACAGCAGAATATTTCTACGTGCCTAAAACAGCTGCTAAGAGTTTTTACAGTCATAATTCAGTTAGTAGTTTTTCTTTCAGTTTCTGAGCACTACCGAAAGCTGTTAAGAAATATGGAATTATTCATTTCCTCGTGAGACCTTCTAAGACGTTCTGCTAGGCAGACTTTGAGACTCTCTGAAACATTAATGAAGTTATTTCCATGAGTGCATAAAATAAAACATCCAAATAAACTTGGTGGAGGTTACTACCAATCCATGACAAAGGAGCTGAATTACAAATGAGTCCTTTTGCCTTTTCCCTTCCACTCTTGTCTTACAACCACTTCCAGAGCTTCCTTTGACATTAACTGTTGCAGTACATGCTCAGGGCTTCAGCGCATTAGATCTCTGCTGGTTAGCCATAAAACAATCATGACCTAAATAATGCTAACTTAGTGAATTTCTTAAAGATGAAGTTTTCTAGGGTTCTCAAAAGAAAAAGATAAAAATCAATTCTATTATATAGAATTGCAGCAAGGCCGTCATCAGAAGCTGGCTGAGCCCTGAACTGCTGTCGTTATAGACCAGGGCTAACCATAACAGCTGTGCAATCAACTGCAATGACCCCACCAAGAGCACAGTCTTAAGAGAGCAGCAGAAGGATGGAAGGGTTGAGCAGCTTATGAACTAGGTGCTGAGGAACAGTCAGAGGTGTTCAACCCAGCTCTGGCTTTCTCTCACTGGATGGTGTAGAGCTTGCTCTCAAACTGTGCTTCCAAAGATGAACACCCCACACTTGAAAAGAGCCTGTCAACTTCCTAGGATGCAAGTACACTCCATCCTTGCTATTCTACTGTCATCAGTGTGAGTCTGAATCTGTACTGGAACATGCACTTCTTCGATAACCTTCCAAAATTTGCTCAAGGTACACCGAATAGAGGACGGAAGGAATAATTTGAACAGGGCAAACCTGAATGGAATTTCCAGAAAATTTCATTCAGGAAAATATAAAACATCCGGCCCTAGGTTTTCCACATCAGTTTATTTCAAAACCTTCCTGTTTTTTCATGGAAGGTGTTTAACAGTTTAAGAATAAGCTTTCTGTGTAATTATTGCCACATGTAACTCTATATCTGAGAATAACGCATTTCTTTTTAAAACAGATCGTAAACACAGAGTAGCAGCAGTTTCTATTCTTCTAAGAAGAAAGAGTTCTAGACATGCAAGTAGCATAACTTCTACTGAAATTCATCCTTTTCCTGGTAAGTAATATATAACTAAAATAAAAACCTAACAAATCTTGAGGCATGAGAAGGTCAAGAAGACTTTTAAAGTCTTTCCTGTCAGAGGATATATCGGGTTTGTTTCAGAGTTACCTTGATTCTACACAAATTTGATCTGGCTTATGTTATGGAAATATTTTTATATCATAAATAAATAATTCTGATGATGAAACTATAAGAAGACTTATGTATATCATGTGGGAAAGCTTCTCTGTCTTCCAAATGTGTTGCATTAGTGACTTTGGGGTTTTTACCTCTTTTTAATTTTTGATTGTGTTGTGTGCCACATTTGAGGCTTGGCAGCTGAGAGCTTTGTGTGTGTATGAAAGTGTATACAGACATGTACACATGTGTATGCATTTATGACTCTTGACAACTCTGCCACCAAAGGATGGGATGGATGGCTGTAGCAGGACTCAGGGAGTGACTCTGCTGGCACTCTGTAGCCCGTTTCTAGAGAAAAATTCTCACAAAGTACAATTTTCTAGTCTCAGGTAGGAATTAAAATGTGGTCTCCTGAGAGTGTAGTATATTTAGCACAGATAAATTAAATGATATGGCTAAACCCAAAGTTTTGCTTCCAGAAATTATGATTTGGTAACAAATCTCTGTGTGAGGGGAAATTAGCAGCTGTAGCTCTGAGTGTTACTGATATTGCTTAAAGAGTCATATGCTTTAATAAAATACATGGATTCTGGTTTCACAAAGGGAGCTCTATCTTTAAAAAGATTAACATGGACATATAGAATGATAGCTGTGAATGGCAAACCAGGCCCCCTCCAAAAAAAGAGCAGCTACAAGACCAAGCAAATGAAAAAAATGGTTTTAAATTTGCCTGGGCTTGGATATCTCGCTGTTTGTTTTGTCAGTTCTTTGGGAGTAAAAGGAGACTCAGTAATTTCTCACTACAACTCAGTAACTCACAGCATTTCAATTTTACATAGGAAAGAGTGAATAGCTCCCTGTCTGTCTGAACTCTCCTGGGAGTACAATTTATGCTCCTCGCTTTTAAAGCACTATCTGCCTCTAAGATGTATTTATGAACTCATTATTTTCACCCCGCAGGAAAGGAATTATCTTTCTGATATCTTTTGTCTTGAGTAGCTTCACTAATATCATACCTGTTTTATCAGCGTGTTCACAATGGCATTTTTAGTGTTGTATATCCAAAGGCATTTTTGATGATGGAGTTTTATGGAAATTCAAATCTAGATTTTATTGAAGAGAATAGGAATCTTGTATTGGTTTATCATTCTTACTTCTATGTTCCTCCCACTTTGGTCTATCCATTTAACCCAGAAAGATGCTTAGTTGTATGAACTGCTGTAATGGGTTTTATTTTAATACGAAATGCCTTGATTTCACACACCATAATTCTAGTCAATACAGTCAATTTCCCGATTTATACCAATATAATTTGAAGTCAAATCAAGACCATATGAAGAGAGTTTATTTTTTCCACAGTTGCTAAGTTTAAGGTTTACTACTGTGATAATTCTAGATAGCTATAAATGACTTCGTTGACAGCCCTTGATAATATTTTCAATATAATTACTGCATAGCTTGGAACCTTGAAGCAAAACATTGAGATTCACTGAAGACAATACAACCACCCGGGAAACACTGTAATGAGAATAAGTATATATCTGAGAGGATGTGACATTATCTCATATAGATGAAAAGATGTATAGGTACAACTAAAAGATTATTCAAAGTTCAGAAAGAATAAGGGAAGAAAGAAGCCTATACTTTGTGAATGAGAAGGGTTTCCTAGGCAGGCTCAGGAAATTACTTAGTATCACTGTGGTGCAAAAAAAATGATCCAGTGTGGATGATGCTAGTTTTGTGAAACTTAGTGCTTCTGCGTCCGTGAACCATTACCATCAAGTTTGGTTGCCAGAGGAAAGGAGGGAAAAGGCATAGTATGTTCTCTAGAGTAGGATTAAAATTACAGCCTTCCAAATTCATGGTACAACAAAGGATTAAGCACATATAGTGAGGATAGGGGAGCTTTAAAGCATTCTGGTCATAAATGTTGACTAAACGTTGTGTATGCTGTTAAGCCAAAAAAAAGCATGTACTATAGCGCGGGCTGTACAGAGTGTGTTTTCTAGACTTTGGATCTGTTCCTGCCATTGCATTTATGTGAAACAGTCCCTTGAATGGTATGAATTGACAAAACACAGTTGGCCTTACATGCAGATGCAAGAAAAGAGAAAGAGTATGGGGTGCTTTAGTGCAAGAAATAAGTATTTCTTAAGTGGCTGATCTGTATTTCCAGACACAGGACATTTTCATATCAAATAGGACTTGACAGTAGTAGCACCATGGAAAATGATCCATAGAAGAAAAGGGAATTCCTTGCTTTGTGACAAAGAGATCCTCATGACAGAGAATGACAGAGAATCTTAGGAGGGATTCCCACATAAGAGACTTTTATTGCAAGAATTTCTTTGAGGAGCTTTCTCAAAATGAAGAGCCAATAGAAGAGGTTTTGGAACAACCTAATATATTAATAATAGCAATTAGAAGGACTAGATAGTATTCCCCACAGTATTTTAAAAGAACTGAGACAGAAACTGCTAAACTGCCATGCACAGCTTACTGCTTAAATCAGCCTCAGCTCCAGAGGAAGGGAAGGCGGCTGTACTTACCCTGCTCTTACACCTTTCCCTTAGCTTACATTCCCTAAACCCCTTTAGTACCTTTTCCCCTACTAGCAACAGATTAAGTATAGTTATTCTCAAATGGCTGTATCCTAAAAAAATTAAGCCTGGGGACATGGCACAGAATACTACTCATTGCCAGCAGGCTACTGTGTGTGAACTGTAAACTACACTACTAAAAAAACCCAAAAACAAAGCCAAAACTTTGCACAGGAAACATATTGCATAAATCAGGGCATTTAGTACCTAGACTGAATCTGCCTAGCAGGGTCTTTTCATACTGGAATTTTCATTAATATAATTCTATGTGTATAATTATTATATACGTGTGAATTAATATTGCTAGAAGTTTACCACTATAAACTCCCATTTAGACTTTCTTTTCCTAGTGTAAGAAGGACACACCTTTTAAATTTTTTTCCTATTTTGAAAGCAGCATAAAGTCTACTGGAATAGAGGCCCATTCCCATTCCTGTGCTAGAGAGGAGCTATGCAGACAGAGAATCATATTATTTATATCATCCTGTTTTTACTCTACAGTCCGTGTAGGCAGCCCTAGTTCAAATATAATGCCTTGTTCTTCATTGCTCAAATGGTTTACCTCTCTCATTTCCAGTGATACTCCATTGGCACACAGAGTCACAATTTGGTTCATTACGTTTTAGGATACAAAGATAGCATTCCTTGACTCTCTTGTCTGGCTCACAGTGATGCAAGGTTAATTCTGATGGATGGTAATTTTATAACTCATCCTGAAAGAAGGACATTGCAGGATCATGGTGACAAACAGGACTCAGAGAATAAAACGTCAGGGTTTTTGGCCTGCAGTTGTTTTCTGGACAGTTGAGGCTTTGTGACATCCATAGCATTTGATATAAGTGGGTTTGGCGGCTGTAATTTGCACATAAGAAACAACAAGACAAATTTCCTCTCAGTCATTTGAATTCCTGCATTGTTTTCTGTGCTCTCCTATTAAAATAGTAGTCCCTCTCCCACAAGATTAGAGGAAATAGGCAAAATTCTGCCATGTCTCTGATGTGTTGCTGTAGCTTCAGGTTAGCTGACAGGTTGAAAAGAGAAGCAAACACTGGCTCTGTAGTTTCAGGGCTGGCATCCAGTGAATTCAGACTCACTCCTCCTTGCATTCTGCAGGACTTTTTCTTTTTAGTAGCGAGGACGGGCTGAATACATCTTCTACAGCATCAAATAGATGCAAAGCCAAGAAAGAAGAAATTTGTTTAATCTTGGCCAAGTGAAGCAGCACCTGTTTGATTTTGATCCTTCTTAGTGAGTTCTTGACAGAGCTGAGTCTTTTCCTCTCCAACTTAGATAAAGAATGCAGGGAAAATCAAAGGCTGTCACAGTGTTCAGTATTTAACACAGACTTTCATGTTTCTGAGACACAACATTTCCAGAGAAAAATGTGAAGCCTTATTACCACTCTGGCTCTTTTTTTGTTTTTCAGATAGGAGGGTAAAATCTGTAGGATGCAGGTAATTTTAGGGAGCTTTTTATAGCCCCTGTATGTTTTCAGTAGAGCACTGATGCACAAGGGGCCATTTCTCTGCTCCGTTTGAGTGAGTGCAGCTCAGGGTCAAACACAGGCTCTGAAGGGATAATCAGCCTATGTTCCCATTCTCTCCAGGTTTGTCCTGAGGGTGAAACAAGATCAAATACTATTTTTAAAACTACCCCAGTTTTATTTTAACTTTGCTTTTTGTATTCAGTCACTTAATTACCAAGATTAAAGCTCCACTTTTTAATTGAATTTGTAAAGTGAGAAGCCTAAATGGTACAGTGAGTGGAGAAGGGATGTAGTTACATATAAGTGATGCGGCTCATTGTCTTGTCATCAACTCAGTAGAAAACCCATTTGTAGACTCACAGAAGTTATGGATGGTCATGAACAGGATGGACCTGGAGTTAAGATACTATTTGTGTTCTACGGTAGTTCTTTGAAAAATGCATTATATCAACAACTCTGACTTTACTAGCCCGACAGTGCTGTTGCTGTGTTTCTTTATCTGTATCCCGGTAGGATTATCATATCAGTATATGTGTTGCCAGTGTGCTAAAGGCATCACCACACCTTTCCCTGCTTCTGAAGTGACGCTGTCATCTTCATTAACAACTGTGTTTATGGCAAGTTAGCTGGGGCCATGACACTTCTTCTGGAGTGTCAATCTGCGCTGCCCTTATGTGAAAATGAGCCAGAAAGTCTGCACTCTAAATTTCAGTTGTTTCTGCTTAACTGGCCAACTGTAGGTTTTTGAAATTTAGGAGACTCTTAGTTAACCCCAAATTTGCATGCTTTTGTATTTTCCCTACTAGTAAAATTTCCAAGAGCAGTATAGTTGCCTACCTTCAAGCTGCTCCCCAGGGATACTTGGGACCAGCATGTGGTAGTCCCACTAGTATCAAGAGGAAGCTAAATATGAAACACGGTTAGTACTTTCAGGAGTTCTTGACACGTATTTGCATCTCTGAATCCCACGGAAATCCCACAGAAAACCTGGCTGTCCACCTCTGCCTTGTGTTCAGATAGGTCTCAGTTATTTTCAGACTTGCAGATTCAGCGTTCAACACGCTGCAGATTTATTTGCTGTTTAATAATATGGATAAAAATGATTTTAATTTTCAGTAGTGGAAAACAGCAATCAACAGATTCCACTTATGGCACAGACCACAAAGATACTGCCCGTAATTCCTGAACACGAGCATTGTCATGTGGGTGCATCAACCGTAGAAGGTAAGTAAATATAACTCTGATTATTTTGTTTTGCCTTATATTTTTTAGAATTAATAGAATGCAATATCTGCTCAAAATAAATTACTGCTTCTTCTAGCCAAATATATGGGATGGCAAACCAGCAAATGTGTTTTGTGAGAGGTAGGTGGCAGGGAAACAAAATCAATTTTCCTTCTGCTACTGAGAGTCATCTATAAACGAATGTGTTAGCCTTTTAAACCCCGTGCGTCCCTGAAGGCCCCCGTGCAGCTTCTGATACTATTTTTCTGATGTAGAATATTGTATCCTGGAGTTCAGCATTATGCTGTCATTGTTTCTGACAAGGGAAGAGGAAAGAAGCAATTTGCAAATGAACTCTGAAGAGAATCAAGTGTTTGAAATGATCAAATTCCCCAAACAAAAGAGATCGACTGCTCTGTTGTTATTACACCAGTCAGAAGGAAGGACAAGAAGCTGATTTCAGCTTGGAACCAAAACTAGTCTCCCCTTTCTAACTTTCTCCAGCCCTTGTACTCCAGTAAGTTGTTTCAGGAAGTCCAGATGTAAGGAAACAAGCCTGAAAAGAAATGTGCAGTAAGAGGTACCTCTTCCGGGCAATACTTGTAATGCCTAGAAACAGAGCAGATGCTACTTGAATAAATAATACAGACTTATATATCAATTGCATAGACAATTATGGCTACTTGCAAGATCATATTACTGTTTATGGTGATTTTTTTAGGTTAAAAGCTTAAGAAGGTCCTTATTTACATCTATTTAAATTGGATGGAGCTTTATTGAAAAATCAATATTATGTCCTGCTATCTTTTTAATGTGTTAAAAAAATTGATGTACTGAAGAGCGGTTTGATTTTTATGCTTCATGTGGAACCATAAAGAATGAAGTTGTATGTTGAGAGCAGAGCTAAAGAAGAAATTTTGAACAGCACTGCTGACAAAAGATGTGGTACTGCCGTAAGTTAATAATTGAGCTAGACTATTGTTTGGCTTTTGAGAGGGACAGCATATTATAGTAATTAAAAATACTGACCACTTTTTAAGTGATCCCCATCCATAGGTCTTAAGAGGAATTACAAAGATGAAAAGTTGTCATTATTACTATTCTAAAACGAGAGAATCAAGAGGCAGAGGAAGATAACATGACTTGGGAAGTCTGTGACAGAGACAGAGCAGTTCTCAGGCCATGCGAGTTCAGCTGTTTGCCATTTGGACATCACAAGCTTTTCCTGAGTGAGCAGGCCCTTTCCCAGAGCCCCATCAGCCTTTCCGTAGGGCAGCTTCTTCCTTTCTTCAGGCACTTCTCCCAAACACTTCAGTACTAGATCATTTCTTTTCCTGATGCCTGCCTACTGTCTCTCATGTAAAGCTTTATCTTCCCATATCCCTGTCTGCCACCTACCTGCCCGCCTTAATTGTTTCCCTTGAGAGCATTTACTCTTGGGTTAAAAATAAGACATTTTAAAGTTTTTTATAGGATGTGTTGCTAAGGGGATGCTCACTAGCGTTCACTGCCTTCATTTATACAGTATTATGGCTGATCAGTAGCATGTTTTGCCCTTACAGGGTATTTGGCTCACCAAAACGCATATTTTAGAAGTAGGGAAAAGAAGTTATGTCCCATTCCTGTGCAAATTTAACCTAGAAGTGGGAGTAACCATTGGGATTGACCTGCTACCACTCCTTTTGCTTTCATTATCTTAAGTGTTACGTATTAAAGAACAGAAAGAAGAGATGGAACAACTTTGTAGATCTTTGATTGCTCTGTGAGGCAATATATGAGATCCAGGATACTTTGGGATGAAGTTATCCCTATCCTTAATCTCTGGATCAGTGACTGAAAGAAAAAGATTAGGTATCTTGAGAAACCCCAAATACCTTGTTCCAGTGCTGTGCTGTACAGAAACAGCCTTGGTTTCCTGGTCGTAAGGACAAGGTCTTAAGGAAACCTTCCTGTGAGAAGGACTGCTGGCAGTGAGGTGAAAGTGGGATGTGATATGTGGAAGTAATGCCGAATACATGAAATTGTGATGTTACATGAAATTGTGATGTTACATGATATTGTGTGGAAAAATTATTAAAGGGCGTGGCTGGAAAAGCAAGAACTTCGATCTAGATCTCACCTTTCATCACATCAGGTTTTGAGTAACATTTCTCAAAGGAATACTGTCACAGAGCTAAATACGCTGTGGAAAGTAGTAAAAGCGTTTTCTGCTTTAGTTTTGCTTCGCTTCCTGCAAAGAAGCACTTCCCCCTTCATCTGGTAAGGTCAGATGCAACTCATTACTGCTTGTGTTTGTGGGTGGCTCAGTGGCTAACAACCCTGCAGTTACAGGAAAGCTTGCTAGCTAGCAGCTCCTTTGGTTACGTGGGCTGTGGAAGGAGGTTGCGGTCTACTTCTCTCACGAGTACGTGGGTTGTCTCTGCAAAGTCTCTAGGCTGCTACTACAGACTAGTTTGCTTGACAGGGAGGAGCTGGCTGCGTTAGAAGTGCTGCACGTGAACAGCTGAGTACTGAGACTGAAAAACGCCAAGATGATTAAATTCCCAGAACCGACAAAGACAGCTATAGACTCCATCAACTCCATAAAACCTTTTTTTTCCCCAAGAAGGATGTGAAGTGGAGATAAAGAAGTGTGTGCCAGGAGCTTCTTGATCAAAAAGCAACGTCTTTGTATCACACTACCTGTTGCTCCCCTGAAGCACGTGCGTTTCACACCACCCATACAAGACTCTCAAACAAGGAAGGGTTCCAGCCTGAGCTAGAACTGAGGGAGCTCCTCTGGGGACAGTGCTTACACCTGCCATTCTCTGCCTCAAATCTGTTGGCGAGATTACCTCCATGCCTGCCCTGGGTCAAACAGGCAAGACGGGAACAGGCAAACCACTTCTCAGTTATGCTTTTCATGGTTTCCAGCTAGCTGAATCTGCGCTCAGAAAAAGCATTAACTGCAGCACGGAGTGTTTATTTGAATTCTGTGTGAGGAGCTACACAGTAGGTGTGGTAGGTATAAGGAGGAGGAAATGGAAGAGCAAAGTTCGCCCTTACCACCATCGTTACTGCTACTGAGTTGGAGAACCTGCTGATGGCCTCAGCAATGGCCCTTAACCCAGCACATCGAAACCTGAAAGTCTCAACAACATAGTTTTTAGCCACAGGAGCTGAGAAAGTTAAAATCCGTATCAGACACAAGAGCAAATATAAGGCATATTATTTGCTCCTTGTTCCAATCTGCGACAGGGAAGTATTGGTCTTGCTAATAGATGGAGAGAGATCAATATTCAATGACATATTTCTACATTCTGATGAATTTTTCTTTTTATGTCAGAAAAAGACATGCTTCTTTTTATGTCTTTTTAATTGTCTTTTTAATGTCTATGTATTTAAGACAATACCATTGATCACAGAATGTAAGTATATTGATAAATGCATCACTGCACACATGGCTACACGCACGCGCATGGTGATGCTTATGACTATCCTTACATCCCGTGTGTGTTTATATATCAGTTTGTGTGTGCGCACAGAGGTGCATGCACAGGCTCCCTACTTGCTGTTTGTTGCTTACCGTCACACTGGCAGCTAACTCACGTAACAAAACAATGTACCCACTTCTGCACTCGTACCTTTGCCAAAGGGGAATCTTTTCAGCACAGGTCATTTAATGTCTCTCTGTATTTTCACGGCAACTATTATTATTACATTTGAGTGCTGAAGTTAACAATAATCCTCTATTTCTGCCATCTCTGATTAAACCACCGTATCAGCAACTGTCCTGGAAAAAATGAATGAGCCAAGTCTCTCAAGTGCTTTCAGGCAGTCCTTTCTTTACATATGACAGCTGTAGATGTGCTTCCTTAGTGCCGTCAGGTGACATTAATTACTATAAATTTCAAGGCTGCTGTTTATTTAGACAGGAAGCAAGAACATTTTATTCAGGGCAAATATTTGCATTTGGAGGCAGTGCTGTTCAGGGGACAGCGTGCTAGAATAAGACTCTGGAGACCCAACTTTTTCTGTCTCTGCAGATGATACCTCATTACTAATTTTCACTGTGGTAATAACTGTTTATCCTCACCTAAAGCAGAGATTGTGTAGTGCTTTTCACTTACAAAGCACTACTTGCGTCAACTGGTACTTTTAAGTTTAAAAGCACTACTTGCATCGACTGTTGTTTTTAGCAGCTCTCAACTGCTGTGGGATGTATATCTGGGTCTGCTTTCTTTTTCTTTCTTTTTTTTTAAGTGAATACTCTCTTCTGTGACAGATGAAAAGACAGAAACAAGAACCTGGACTGATAGCAAGAAATCTGAGAATTGTAGAATGTGTTGGGTTGGAAGGGACCTTTGAAGGTCATCTAGTCCAACCCCCCTGCAGTGAGCAGGGACATCTTCAACTAGATAGAAGCATCTTTAACTGGAGAGCAGACCAGAAGGATAAATACTGAATTTATATATTGAAGTTAGGCTACTAGCTCCTTTTACTTAAAAAAATGCAGCATGTGAAACTGTAAGACTAATATTTCTGAATGTAATAGATTCAATGGCTGTTCTCTAAAAACAATGGGGGCAATCAGAGTAAGAAATAAAAGTGGGCAAGAAGTCAAATCACCATGCCCATTAAAACACCTGTATAGACGGTGAAAGCCTATCTGAAGGTATCAGAGCATTCAGTAAGATGATTTTGTTGATGGATATCCCTGAAATCATTGTTCTGCAGGGAAGGTTTTAGGTAAACTTGCCCTGGAGGCTTAAGAAAGCCTGTCCCAAGGAGTGACTTGTCCTTTCTGTGTCTATGTCCTGCCCTTGTGGCAGTTTGCCTTTCCCCAGTGGCAAGGTCATGGGGAGTGTGGGCAGGCTGGCTGTGCAGGTCTCGCTGGCCTCTCTGTCCCAGAGCTACACTTCAGTCTTGCGGTGGCCAGGGCAGAATAAAAGTCACACGTGTCTAACATGAAGAGTAATTGTGAGCACTTCTGTCCAGCACTGCTGTCCCCTGCCTGACTAAGGGGAAGCGCTGTATTCTCTGAATCAAAAGGAACGTGAACGGATTTCAAGAATGACCAGGGACGGAACAGTGTTCTCTCTTACTTGGGGGAATTAGGGATGGATACAGACCTGACAATTCCTGGATGAAGTGCTGCCATTTTGTGAGGAAAGAAAGAAGAAAAACTCTGTCTTAAAGCCAATTGTTGTGGATGACTTTTTTTTGTGTGTGTGTGTGAAAAGTGTCCAGTGGCATGCTCTGAGCTGTTGTTACATCAAATTCACACAAATCGGTCACTATTACCCCAAACTATTTACAGCATCAATCTCTTTGGCAGTCCCCAAGGACAAGATGAAATAATCTTCGTGTCCTGCCTCCCTTTAATTCTCTCAATAAAACCAGTGGATGTGTCAAAGGCTGCATAAAAGCTAATGAAAGTTCCACATCAGCAACTGCCAGTGACTTTTAGCACACCGCTTTCCCCCATCAGCACTTCCATCTCTCTTGGCAAAGAGCTTTGAGATCCTTTAACACATAAGGTGCTTCACGTCTCTGTATTTCTTTCTGAGAAATGTTGCTGCGTAGTTAGATAACACAAGTTGGTTTCCCAGTGAAGATAGAACTAAAGGCACAATCTTCAGGTGAAATGGGTTATAAAACTGGAACATAAGGTAGAAGACAGGTGACTGACAGGGTGGACGCACAGGAGAAGTGTGTGTATAGCTAAAAAGGTGACAACCTCTTTCACAGAAATTG
This sequence comes from Rhinoptilus africanus, assembly GCA_013400135.1. Taxonomy (NCBI): domain Eukaryota; kingdom Metazoa; phylum Chordata; class Aves; order Charadriiformes; family Glareolidae; genus Rhinoptilus; species Rhinoptilus africanus. Next base: position 168,877 of record VXBO01002867.1, read on the forward strand.
TAAAATAAACGAAGTTGATGGGTCCCTTTCCTGGCTTAAAATCTAAAAGTGTGTGGACACAAAACCTGCCACGTGAGGTGGTTGGCACAAGAGATCACTAAGTCACTACGTGTATGAGAGGCTGATTCCTATCCAGCTACATTCAGAGTATCATCACTGCTGCCGTTTTCTAAGGACGCATTCCTCTAGCAATTTAGAAATTTAATTGTGCAGAGTCCAGTCTAATACCAGGGAAATCCAATGCAGGTCTACCCAAGGTATTCCCTGGGCTTTGGCTCAGGCCCCTGCTGCTTTCCTGAAGAGGTCTTTAAATGCAGAACTTTGCATTGCAGAACTTAGTAGCACGAACAGAAAGGGCAACTAAAAATATTCTTTGCCTGCTTTTCCTTTTGTGACTGTGGCTCTACAAAAATGTTTTCATATTTAAAAGAATCTCTCTCTCATCTGTCTTCAAGCAAGACGCCCACACAAACAACAGCAGATACAAATTATGCAGGGAAAACAGTGAAACTCATAGTTCAAAACATTCCAGCAAAGGCACTTACCAAGTGCACTCAGCAGCCAGAGGAAGATTCCAGTTAAGCTGTTTTTATCAATCCTGCATGTATTTGTAAAGAAGAGTAGGTGTGATTTTCAATTGCTGTGATCCTTCCAATGATCCTTTTGACACTTTTTCTGAAAAGCCTCATTTTGGCACTCAGAAGTGACAGATGTGCTGTGCTCAAAGCCATCATGAGATTGGGTGTGGGGCTGCTGAAGGCACAAGTTTGTACTAGTGCTGCCATACTGGGTTTGCCACTTGGCCATTTTTGTAAGACACCGTTTTTTATGCTTCCATGAATTCCTGTTGATAAGTATGGAAAAAGATTTATGCCCACATGCAGCTTTAAATTGTTTTCAGGACTGTATGCAATCACTCAATCACGTGTTTATTTTTTAAGTATCATGAAAGGTAAGTCCTCCTCTGTTTCTGCTTCCATAATAGACTGAAGTCTTAATCATACATTAAGATGAAAACTCCTCTCAGTACGAAAAGCTCGCAGAATCAGATTGCTGAGCACATTCCAGGGTACTTGGCAGAGTTATTGTTCTCTGCATAAAACACATGCCAGGATGTGTTTCTCTCCAAACCGGACCCTCAGAGGTTTTTGAAGGGAAGCGCTCCTGCTTGCTTGCAGAACTGGACTGTCATGGGCATTGTGCGGGCTGTTTAAACCCCTTGTTCCATCAGCCGGCATCAATTTTTGATGCATTGCATCCTGCCTACACCTGTCCTTTTCTAGCTCACTTCAGCAGCTGCTGCCCCCAGTGTGATTTCGCAGCCAAGGAACACTTCTTATCCCAGATCTTACGATGTACAAGGAAAGGGAGACAGATGTTGTTACTGGGCCTGCAGCTACATGAACTACCAGAATGGGTGACAAGCTACATTTGCTTTTTTGCTCTGCGCGAGAGTAAGAAGTACAGAAACCCTGTGATTCTCCCCGCTCCCNGCATAGTTCCCTAAAAACTAAGATGAGCTTGATCAGGATCTGGGCACTTTCATATTTCAAGGTTCCTCATCACACGCTACTCTGGGAGCTGCAGTCCAGATTTCAGAAGTCTCACTGGTGATTACTGAGGAGATTTTTTCACTTAGGCAGCTGCTCTTATTTCATTATTTCCAAATTTGTCCTACTGTATACAAGTATAGTGTGGGAGATGCAGTTGGGTGCAATTTTTCCATCCACTTGGTGGTTTGGATTGGTCTATTTTTATTTTTTCCATTAGGATAATTTAGTTTATTTTGGCTCAGCTGCAGTAAGACCTTGTTAGTACCCCAAATTTACTCCTGAACACTCTGCTGCAGGAGAAGTAGTTCATGAAGGAGCCCAGGAGCTGACACAGAGATTCTGGAGTGGAGGCAGATCTCACACGAAACTCTTCTCCCCTCATCTATCTGCCAGGAGGGAAGAAGAGAGTGAAGCCTGCTGAGTTATCTGAAGGAAAGTGGTCGATCACCACCTACCTTTAAAAGACAGCTCCAGACTGAACCCCGTGTAGGTGGAGAGACTCTGCATTTTGAGACACTTGAGGGACATCCTTACTGGAGCACCTCAGCCAGGCGGATGTGGTGAATCCTTGCGAGGGCAGCCTCTGGCTCTGCCCGCACGCAGGTTGCCAAGCTGCCCTGGAAGTGACTAAGGTCCAGTGCTTCTCACTTGGGTTGCTGTGTCAAACCCTGGTGGGGCAGGTGCCAAAACCACCATCCTGCTGGCAGGTACCATTCTGGGGCCTTTTGCTCCAATCTGACGCACATCTTCTGTTTTGTCTGCTTCTTAGTTACAACGTTGGTTTTGTTTGCAATAAAAAGGAGAATTCATCACCATGACAGTCAAAAGAATGACATTTAAGATAAATTAGGAAAGACTGCTTTTTAACCTCCTCTTTTTTCTGATCTTGTTTTCTTTAGTTTCAGATGTCGCCATATGACATATGATATCTATTGGATGAAAGAAGACACATCCCACACCACAGAAGAAAGCATCTCCATTTCTGGTTCGGGGAGCTGTGTTACCCGTCTTTTCATGAGAATACCAACTATGTGCCTGAGTGGAGAAGCTCCCTTTATCTGTCATTGGAATTATTTGGTATTAAGAAGATAAGAATGATGGACAGGCACGTAGAATAAACTTCAGTAGGATAGTATAGATTTCACATCTATTTTCAGTTCGTTCAGGATTTATACTTAATCATATGGATGTGAGATAATCCTTGCAATAATTTCATTTTCTATCTGAGAAGAAATTTATTTTGTATTCTCCACAGGATAAGAAAGTCTGTTTAAAGATACAAACGATCCTCTACTTTCATGAGATGAGCACATTTTTCAGCCTATTTAATGTTCTAGGTGACCAAGATACTTAAAAGATACAATTCGGGCTGTTGAGGAAGGTGGACGAAGGATCATAGAAAGAGAGAATTCTGCAGCACATTTTGATTTCTGCGGTAAACCAGGAAGACTTTCATAAATTCTGCAAATCTTAGTGGATAAAGAAAAATGTGGAAAAGCAGTAATTTGGCTTCAAACCACGAAAGCGTTATTGTTTTTTAACAACTCATTAGGGCGGCAAATGGGTTTCGTACTTTTTGATAAATTGCATTTCTATCTTTTATGCCAGCTTATGCCATTAGTATTCAGACTCATTATCTCCTGGAACTTTTCCTTACTTCCCATTTATTACTGCTCCTCTGAGTGTAATGGAGCTGTTTGGGCTGAGCGGGGTCCCAAGCTCGTTCGGTGCTAACACGTTATTTGTGGGCACAACTTAACCATCAATTCCTAGGCAGAGTCAGAAATTGCAGAGCCAGGACTTCAGGCTCCCTTGTGCTAAATCCATCAGGATGAACAGGTTGTAAACTGCCCATTGCAAATATGATAATGCAGCAATTTAGCATCATGTTAATACTTCATAACCTCCATCCCTTCCATTTATATAGCTTTTCCCTCCTGAAGGTTTCCGAAATTGCTTCCCCAGTCATTATACTGCACCAAGCAGTTCAGATTTAATAGGAATAGTTGTGAAATTAGCCTCTGAATGATTTGAGGCCATATGGAATTTTTTATATTTAGTTGTGTAAGTCTCAAGCATTTGTTTCTATTGTTTGTTACCATCTCATAAAAAAAATCAGAGAAAAATACTGACTTTCTTGGTTTGGGGGCTTTTGAGGCTTTATTGCTTATCTGTGGTAATAACTTGAAGCTTTTCAGTAATGGATTTTTTAATACAGTCTATAAAACAAACCTGACAATTTGTTTCTGGTTGGGTTTTTTCTCTTCTTACTATAAACCAGCAACATACAGATGAGGAGACATACCTGTCTCAAATCACTGCAGCATTGCTAAGGCCGTTTTAGTCAGTGTTTAAATGCTTCAAATGATGGCACTAATCTATCACTCATCCCCTTCAGTAATCCAGAAACCATGCTGACAGGGACAGCCCTGCTCCTTGTGACCCCAATTTAATTTCCTTTCTCCTATAATTTAATTCCATTATTCTTGCTGCCTATAACCTCCCTCTGCACTTTTCCTTAGATGGCTAAACTGTGACTTACTGTTGTATCACCCACAGTTATCCCACAGCTCTCCAAGTGTTTGGTTTTATTACCCTGGAGGGTTCCATCTTTCGAGTTACCTTTACAAAACACCAAGAACAAGTAAAGCTAAGAGTCTCTTACAGTATTTTAATCTCTGTTGAGTAGAGCTTACCTTGTCTTGAAAGTATGATCCAAACTATAGGGAACGGTGGGAGAATGGGGAGACATTGGTGAGAGTGGTAAGAAAAAAATGTGATCCTGAGGTAATTCAGGTTGAAAGGGACCTCAGCCAGTCTCTAGTCCAACATCCTTATGGTGGAGGAGGAAGGAGGGCACTAAAAAGCCACCAGTTTAGTATCCTCCCATTTTCTCCTGAGACCCTCTGGGTTTCTCTCCTCCCATGTCCTCTTAACTCTTTGTCTTCACCTCTGGCTTTTTCAAATCTGGACATGAGCAAAACGATGTCCTGGTGCAGCCACTCAAGCACGAGGTGATGGGCAGGAGGGAAGAACCTCTGAAACCAGTTGGGGGAGGAGACGTGAAGAGGGAGGAGAGCGGGTGAAGAGAACTGGTGGGGAAGGCAGAACTGAAGTCGTATGGAAAGACGCAAAATGGGCATGGGGCAGACCTGGTAAGGGAGCTGGAGGAAAGGCACAGATCCCCTTAAATACCAGCATCGTGTAAGCTGCTGATACAGTGTCTGAGACAAGCAAGGGCAGGAAGAATAGGGCTGCAGTTTTACAGGTCTAGAAAATGAGCTGAGAGGCTTCTGAAGGTGCTTCGAAGTTACTTGAATTACCCAGTAATTGAAAAGACGAGTAGACGTGGTGCTTAGGGACATGGTTTACTGATGGTTTTTGTCAGAGTTAGGTTGATGGTTGGGCTCGATGATCTGAAAGGTCCCTTCCAACCTAGACGATTCTATGATTCCTTTTGCACATTACTGCAGTGTTGCATAAGAAATACTTTTTCACTCTTGTGTGAAAGGTTTGAAAGGCAGAATGAAGAGCTAGTGCTCTGCTTTGTGTCTGTCAGAGCACCTCCTCCAAGGACTGCAAAGGCAAGCTGTGGAAAGGAGACCAATAAGGACACACTCAGCAGGTGTGCGCTCAGGGACTTTTGGGGTGCAGGCAATAAAGGGAGAATGAGCACTGCAGATCCAGAGTGATCAAATTAGCCGTCTTCTTTCCTTCGAGCTCTTCCTCTTTGAATATTCTTATCTTTCACTTTCTTCCTTCGAGTTCATGCAGATTTTTGTTCTATTTCTGAAGTGTCGTTACTCCAGTTCTGCTGGAACTAATCAGATGTCATCTCTTGTTTATTCTGAACAATGCTGAAAAATTCTTTCTGAGAGCCTTTTCTCTAATCCAACCTCGAAAATTGTTCCTATTTGCAGAAAGCACATCTTTCTTTTTTTTTTTAATCTTTGAAAATAATTTTCCCTCTTCTATCTTTTTAATGCAGCTCACTTTTTGACATTTTATTTTCAGTTCTAAAACTGCACACCATTGTCAATATTATGAATGCTGAGAAAGAGTCAAAGCATGGGAAATGTAAAGGTCGCACACCAAAAGCAGCTGGTTATGTCCTCATATTCTCAGCAACAAAGGTTGACCTGAGACATAAAAAACCCCAGTGTTTAAAGTCCAGAGGGCTTTCCAGTCAGGCTGAGAATTTCAAAGTAGGTCAGGCTGGCTGATGGTGTCACGTTAAGCCTTGCTCCGAGATGGGCTTTAAAAAGAACTCAGGAAAGTCCTTTTCCACTCTTTACATTCTTTTGAGACTAACAGAAAGGACAGGGCTGTCATTTGAAATAGAAGTGGAATGTCTCAAAGATAATCCTATGAGCTGGGTGACTGCTTCTATGATAAAAACACTTCTGTGCATCAGAAAAAAGGTGAAAATCTGTATTTGTCACTCAAAATACTGTGGCATTTCAGACTCATTAAAGTTGCTACGAATCCTGACTGGTGGGTGACACTGGAAATATCATTAAAAAGCATCTGAAATTATAATGATTGTGATTTTGTATTATATGATTGAGGCACATTTTAGAGGAAGATGTTAACGGCTTCAGTGGATGATTTAAGCAGCATGAAAAAAGTGGAAGAGACAGTCCTTTTGTTCAGCTGTCTCAAGCCATGGATGCTGGAGTGTAGGAGCAAATCATGGGGAAGAGACGCTTACACACGAATAGAATAGAACAGACTGTACCCTAAAAAGCAGCAAACAACTTACAGCTTGCTTTGTTTTCTTTGCCTTAATAAATAAATAAATAAATAATCAAATACCTTAAAAAATACAGCAAATGACTTGTCAAATAGGTTACTTCTACCTCATCCTTCAGTGATGACCTGTAATAATGGATTGTCTGCAAGGCTGGAGTTGTGCAGACATCGTTTTAAGTTTCATCTTGGTAAGTCTCTCAACTTAGGGCAGAAGCCTCCTCTGTCTCTGCAGAGAAAGGCGTGCTCAGAAGTGAATGGAATGCCATTAAAAACAGATCTGCTCAAGAGAACAGGTAATTTTCACAGTCTGGGTTATTTCTGAAATACATACTTAAAATCTAGTAGTCTGGCAAGTGCCAAGGCACACTCAGTGAACCGACCTGGAAAAAGGTGCTGATGAAAGAAAGAAGATTATCCCTTAAAAGTTTAAGGCAACACCTGTTTTTGTCAGACTCTCAGTAAAATCATGCTCATCATTCCAAAGGTAAATCACAAAATCAGAATGTGAAAGACTTCACTGAGTACATCCTCCTACCACATTATTCCTCAAAATGTTCTTTTTTAGTATACTGTCTCAGGTTGGTATCTCAAATGGTTTATTTGGGTGACAGAAAAATACAAACCAATGTAAACAAAATATTCTGGTTACATCCACATAGTACTTTTCTACTGAAATATTATTTACCTAAAACTGATTTGAAGATACAATATGCAGTTTTCCTAGGACAAGATGATTGCATCTGAGATCAGATGGAGTACCCCTATGCTCATATTCTGTCCTACTTCCCTTCCTACTTTGTATGGATGTAAATAGTTTAGGTCCGTATGTTACTTTTTAAAACTTCTTTTACTTTAGGGTAAGGAACTTTATTCAAGACATACACAATTAAAGCAAGGCAGTGAAACGTCTAGTAAGAACTATCTCAGACAAGCAATCTTTGTCTTAAGAATGCCCCTTAAAGATTTCAAACATTATCCCCTGAGGCTTCTAATTCTATATTGTTCAGCCTCTGCTAAAAGGCACCGCTATTAGTCAACACGTTTTTCTGACAGGTTGAACACTATATATCCTGCACTGCATTTCAGAGAAAAAAAAAAAAGATCCATACCAAAAGTAACTAAAATCATTCATGCCTGAAAACATTAACTCGGCACAGGAACAATATCAAACAGCTGCTGCTGTGTTCTGTGACTCCTTTGGCAGTAATACCATGTTTACAGGTACCTGATGCAGAGCTCTACTCCAATGTGGACAGAAAGGCTTCTTGATGAAAAATAATAATCAAATTAAAGTAAAAAAAAAGAAAATCAGTATGTAAGGATAGGAGAAAACACTAGACTTTTTTTTGTCAGTGTTTCTTTGAAAAATAAACAAGCTTTTAACCAGGTATCATATTCTGCTTGCCAGCACAGAACAACGGAAAAAATATGCTTCAAACAAATAGGCCTTTTTTGCTGTATGCTTTCCCTGGTGTCCAGGTCTTTAAAACTGATAATTGCTCACAATCAAGTGTATAGAGCAAGTACATGGTGCCCAGTAATCCGCACTGAGGAGCCGCTCTTCTGGATCAAAGTGTGTATGCAAGAACGACCCCTGGTCAAGTAAGTACAAAAGCCAGAGGAGCACTGGGTACGACGCAGTGTTTTGCATCCACTAAACATTATTTTGTCATAAGCTTCTGAAAAGATGCTTTCACAAATAAAGCAATGCCAGATGGAAGTGTCGTGAATCCAACGGTTGGTGGGAGCTGTGTCCTACCTTTGGGCTAGCAAGTCTGCTTCCCAGTGGCGTTTTCCCGTGTCCCTCTTTTTCCCACATGGAGGTAACGTTAGCTGTTCACTATGGCATAAATACCAATGAATGTCAAACTTTGCCTGCCTCTGCAGTTGCCAAGGGGCTTTCTTATTTTTGTTCACATGGCTGTAAGGGTTTTTTGAACATTCTGTACTACTTACCCAGAAAGATACCTTAAATCTGTTCAATTACAGGGTGGCAGAAAACAGATTTTGCATAATTAACCTTATTTCAGGGATAGTGAAAATTTCATCTCTAAATAACAAAAGACGGAAAAGTCACAATGTGTGTGACAGCAGAACAGGGACCACAATAGTGTAAGACACAAACCGACCTTTCTGTCCTCTCTTATTTGGACTCATAAAAGTCCCCATGAGCAAAGCAGATACCTGGTTCCTCTTTTCTAACAAAAATGGTATTTCTTCATGCTCTGTTTCATTATTTTTATGATGTATGAACTATGCTTCTATGATTAAACATATTCAGATGTTAACTACAATTTTAAAAGCATTTAAATACAATTCATGAGTGTATCGAGAAGGAAAAAATACAAAATAGTGGAAAGAAACATAGTAAACAATGAAAATCCAGGAGAACAGGCTACATAAAATATTGGAAGGTTCCTCCTGCCTATGAGGTAAACTAGCCTAAATAAACGCTGAGGTTCACAGCTCAGGATTTTAAGCTATGGACAAATTATCGCGGTTGCTAGTGTTACTATGAAACGTCATTCCTGCTGCTCAGTTACGCCCTGTCTAGTTACTGCCTCAGAGAAAAGGCAATTGCTCTGACATAGGACCTCCCCACCCAAAGCCATTCTCTCATAACTTCACAACTTCTTTCTATGGCCCAAAACTCTTTTTCTGAATTGTCAGTACCAGTAACTCCATTGGATAAAAAGGCTCATAATGTTTAAAGCCCAAATTAAATCCCACAGTGCGAACCTGGTAACACATCTGAGAGGAGATTATTTGGGGAGCGTTGAAATTGCCAAAGAAAAGGGAAATCTTCTATTCCTTCCATATTAAAAAGATTATTTTGGCCTGCAATATTGTTCAGCTGTTGGAATTAAGAAAAAGACATAGATGAATATAAAACTATGGGCCAGCAAATATAGAGCTTTACCCGTACTCTTAACCAGCTCAAAAAATTTCTTTTCAGTATAATTAATTCTGTATGCATATCCTCCATAATTTTAATTTAGTAAAGTTAATGCCAACTACTGTACAACTCCTTCAACAAAAAGTGTAGGTGGTACAGATAATGATATTATTATTTGCTACTGTAAAAAGTATTTAACAAGCAGAACACTATGATAATTTGTTCACATTGGCTAAAACTAAATACTGAAACCAACTTTTGAAATACGTGTTTTTAACTGACAGGATGCAAACAATAGAAATGGTCATTTGGGCTGAAATGTTTTAAAAAACTTTACATTCCGATTTGCCTCATACATCTTCTATAACTGAAAGGGTCAACATTTGGAATCCGTATTTAAGTCAATGCTAATATCAATAAACTTCAGTTTAAATTAATGCAAAGGATATAGTTTAATGGAAAAGAAATTAATCACTTTACTAACTACTTCTAAAGTCTAAAAGTCTGAAAGAGTTTCAAAATGTTGTTCAATACTGTATGTGCAAAACCGCGTTTAGTGTCTTCAGAGGACTCTTAAGTGGCCAGACATCTCTCATACCATCTCTTCTATCTGCGTACATCAAAGACATCAGGTTTGTGGTTTCTGTTAAGCCCCGTGGTGACAACGGCTGGGAAATTGTCACTCTTGCGCTTTCAAACAACTGGTCTGAATATGTGAGATCTGGAGAACTGGAAGCAATAGCTGGAAAGCATCATGAATATAAGTAGTGCTGTTGCAACCCTAATGGGGAGACAAAACACGTGGTTCATCAGTATCGTTGTCATGTATTTCAGCAATTACGTTGTACTTTTTAAATAAACTTTTTTTTTTTAACACCTACATCCTGCTATATTAGCATATGTGTTCACACAGGATTTTAGAATCTGTAGATAACAAAAAAGACAAATTACAAAGGTGTACAGCTAAGAGGGATAGCCTGAATCACTATGCAGAAATCTGATTTCCCCTGAGTTTGAAGTCTTAGACAGTTCTGTTTGTAATGTGAGTAGAATAAAATGCCAGAGCATTCAGAAGTAGATTTGACTTTTTAAATACAAACCAGCTAGTCTTTCCATCAACAGAACTGATTTTGAATTTGATATAGGTAGAAGAAGCGTCACTGAAATTAACAGGTTTTAACACATACTACTATTTTTGGAATTTGTAATACTGAATGGTACAGCAGCTTGTAATTCTCCATGAACCTAGGCTGTGCTTATACATATTTGTATACAAATATGGGATTTAAGAAGTACAAAACACTGTATTCCACAATTCCAAACATTCCCAATTTTACAATTCCTGAATCACAGAAAGATACGTCACTTGTAACAGCAAGTTTACCCTACAACAAAAGGAACCATATAGTAATCTTTACTACAGTTCTATACAACTAGCCATGTTTTCCTTAAAGGTATTGTTAATTCAGTACAAAATTGCTTATTGTAAAACAATCTTTTCCTCATTTTTAAGGGAATGCAACTATCAGACACAGAACGGCAATCTGTAGTCACTACTATATGTTTACTTATGTTTAAAGAGAAGTGTGATCAAATTAAAAGAATTTGTGCTGCACATAGCACACATTTTAGTGCTTTATGAGCTCCCTCTTGACCTCTTCTCAGTAAAACTGAGGCATGTTTTACTCACTGTGCTTTTCTGATGAAAAATACCTCATTGTGTCTAATAGAAGAGGTCACTCATAGATAATAGCATCTAATAAGAGAGATCACTCATGAACATTTTGGTGAAGTCTGACATGTGGTTATCCACGGGCTGACCAAGCCTGCTGCTAGACTGTGAATCTTTGTAGAAATCTAAATGCCTGTGGATGGGACGTGCTGTGACGTATCTGCAAATTTTAAAGAACAGAGTCGTCTGAAACTACTGCAACAGGTTGCCCAGAGAGGTTGTGGATGCCCCATCCCTGGAAGTGTTCAAGGCCAGGCTGGATGGGGCTTTGAGCAGCCCGGTCTAGTGGGAGGTGTCCCTGCCCAGGGCAGGGGGTTGGAACTAGATGTTAAGGTCCCTTCCAACCTGAACCATTCTGTGATTCTGTGATTCTAAACACTTTGCAGTATTTCAAGTAGGTAACGGAACAGTACAAACAGACTTCTCCCAGGCAACTTGTGCATAGGTTAGAAAAGGGTTAAACAGCACATTGCAAATTGTCTCCTGTGCTCTGACCCATACAGCAGCAGAATTTAAGAGCTGGCCAGTCTCCCTTCAGTCACACAGTTCTTAAGGATCCTCAGTAAATGCAGTATGACAAGTATAGTATTTGTGGGAGAGGCTGACCACAAAAACAAGAGGTTTATGAGCTGGCACTGAAGAGCCAGAATGATATTGTCATTACTTTTTATATGGTTCTTTCTTCAGACATAAATGTGACAGTTTCATTTCAAAATCATGTTACTTGAACAATTCCTAATGTTTAAAAAGTGAAGTCTTACCTCTAATAGCACACTGTCGATGATAGGGTTAAGAACCTCCGCCTTCATGCTGCTCTGTAAACCGGAAAATAGAATGAAATGCCAAGACAAGAAATACATTTAACAGAAATATATTGGTATCTGAGAAGTGGCTTTATGAATTTTATAAAGGTCTTGCTTCACCTTGATTCTTATTCAGACTGTTTTTCACAGTATTCCTGATAACTGTGTCTACATTTCATGCACACTTCAGTAGACCTTACGTATTTTTATCACTGAATACAATGAACTAACACGGGCCCAGGGTTTGAGTTTTTCGTCAATTTTTAAATTGCCTGATTTCCTATGGATGTGAGATTCATGTGATGACATTGTCTGTCCATTGGTCTGTCAGGGCCCTTTTCATCTCCTCCAAAATTTTTTAACTCCTTGCTCATTTTCATGGAAACAAGAAAGAAAAATGCAAGTCAGAAGGAAAATGAAGTTTCACAAATATCTGTGGTTAGGAGGGAATGAAAGGCCCAGATTAGCTCCCCTTCAGAAGGAAAAAACAGTGAAACACACATCCCCAAACTGGAGGCGGTACATGTTGAGCTGGACGACGCAGGCTGGCCAGTAAATATAGCTCAGCATGCATCGCATTTTTCTCAACCCCCAGACAGGAATAAAGACGGGTACAATGAGTAGTGACACTACTAGAGGCTAAACCCCAAGATTTGCCAGTTCTTCTGCTTTTTAAAATGGCTAAAGTTCTTTCCTTTTTTTTTATTCTCACTGGTCTTTGCATTGTGGTTTTTTAGAATAACAGTAACCTCCAGCGAGAGCTCCTTTCGTTCTATAACAAATGTTGGACTTTATTAGAACAAAGGAAACACAATACTGATTAATTTAACCAAGGATTTCCACTTAATATCTTCTGGCTTTCATTTTACAGATTTAAAGAAACATGAACACCTTAATTTTAGTTTGGAGAAAGATGGCAAGAACAAAGGGAAGATGGTTAGACAAATGAGGAGCAATTTTACTGTCAGTTGCTAGAAAATCCATTACGAAGTGCACTGTTCAGTTGATTGTCAATAAACTGAAACAGATAGAGAGCAGTATCAATTAAATACTATTGATTGTATGAATCAATAAGTTAAAGTATTAAAGAAATCTTGCGTGGTGAAGCAAGCTGTTATTTCTTACTTATGCATTCTTACTTATGCTCACTCAGCAACATTACGGTGCTCACTCACCAACATTACAGACTACGTGTACAGCCAGCACCAAAACTAATGTCTGATGCAAATTGGAGCATAGGAGATTCAAGAGGAATATCAGGAAGAATTTTTTTACTGTGAGAGTGACAGAGCACTGGAACAGGCTGCCCAGAGAGGTTGTGGAGTCTCCTTCACTGGAGACATTCAAAACCCGCCTGGACGCGTTCCTGGGTGATGTGCTCTAGGTGACCCTGCTCTGGCAGCGGGGTTGGACTAGATGATCTTTCGAGGTCCCTTCCAACCCTATGATTCTATGATTCTATGAATTACACAGGTATAACTATAGGGGTGGCATTATGCTTGAAATAATCAGTATTCTCTGTTCTAAGCCATTTCTCAGTTTCCCACGAGTCAATGCCCTTTGCAGGATACTGGAACGTATTTGTGAAACTGGGTGCTGTTGGCAGGTTGAGGAACCACTGGAACATGGGGGAAGATGTAGATTTTCTACGGCCCCATGTGGCAGGTGTTCCTTACTCTCACGGTAAGCAAAAGGCCCGCACCTTCCTCCAAAATCTTACAGGGGTGGGACAGCACGTAAAGATCACCAGACCGCCCCACTAAAACGCACTTCTAGAGAGTATTTTGGCAGTGGGAAGTGTCTTTGTGCTCAATTTCTTATGTGTCCACACAAATGTCCATGAAAGCAATCTGGTCCTAAAAACAGTACAGAGCTGATAAGAACAAAACCTAATGCAATGTTTATGAATGCTTTAGTTTCCCATTTTCTGAGTTGGGCCAGCTTAATATTTCATGTGCAATTTATTTTCATATGTCTGTGCATGTATTTATTGCAAGTGTCACACAAAGATATGCTAAAATACAATCCCCAAATGCAAAATAAGCAGTTTCTCCCAGAGTAATGTGAAGGAATGTAAATTATTCAGAATAAAAGCAAGCCAATAAATCATGTTCTCCACAAATAACTCTGAAAAGACTTGCTCAGAGATGTGCTGGAAGAGCTCATGGGAGAACTTGGAAAATTTCCTTTGATATATGCTCAAGCTTTCATGGAATTATCGGGACTTACTCCTTTTCATGGAGTAATCAGTTCATTTACAGCACAATTTCAGCAACAGCACTATTTTTGCCTCTGCCTAGCAGGATACCCTGCTAGAATACTCAGATGCCAGTCATCTTTGAAACATCTTGAAAGGCAAGATACTACTTTTAGCAAAGATGTTCACAGATAAATGGATGTTCCTAAATGAAATATCTTGAGATATAAGTCAGAGTGATTTCTTTTAAGAGGGACAACCAAACAGATTTTCTAATCTCTTAAACCTTTTGCAAACACAGTGGCCCTAGGCCAGGAAATTCATCAAAGGCTAAGAAGACAGCTCATGAAACCATGTTAAAGTATTGGAAGTGTTGTCCATTAATGACTTTTAGACAAATGCATTCAAAAGAGACAGGCTGAGTGGAAGAAAATACCAAGTTGCGGGACTTCAAATGTGGGGCCCTTTCAGTATGAGAAGAAAAGGAGTGCTGAGTGTCAGTCAGGAAAAATGGGAAATGGTGTCTAGAAAGACAGATTTCAGAAGGCAGGGGACACACTGCTGTCTATCAAGGCTCATAAACTTTCTCTGCAACAGGGAATCTCCTGTAAAAATGCTTTGTGTTCTTGATCTGAGGAAAGAAGTGCCCTTTTTGCTAGTACCTCGTGTAAAGCCATCAAACTCGGGTAATATTTTCTGTTTTAAGAAGTGAATTCTGTTTAAAAAAGCCCAAATGCTACATAAAATGCTGTTATCTTACCCCAGCTGTTGTTAAAGAATCAGAAAACTTCTTTGATAAACAGGAAACTTCATTACACATGGCACTTGTTAAACTGGTTCAAAAAAAAAGAGAGAGAAACATAAGAATACATCCTTGTCCTGTCAACAGATAAAACCCCTGTGACTTTTCGAGGCACAAACTTCATCTCAGAAGCCAAGAATGTTCTTAAGGCAATTCTGCTTCTAGTAATTTTTAAAATATTTTGGGGTAGGCTTTTTTCATGATACCGTTTTTATATTACTCCGCTGAAAAATCCATTGTTGACTACAGCAGCAAAATGATGTTACGTTGACTCAAACATTAGTCTTTTCCAAGAGGGCAATGTTTCAATTTTTTAAATTCTAAACTTCTAGTTTAACTATTGTTTTTGTGATGACTGCAGCAACACAACTCCTAATAATACTGTTGGAAATAAATCAAACTTGATGAGAACAGTGAGAAGTTTCCTATTTAAACAATAAAACCTCTGCTCTACTGAAAGAGGAAGTACCCTTGTGGTTAAAATACGAGACAAGAAGAAGATCTAGTTCTATTCCTAGATCTTTCACTGTTTTGCTTAACTTTCACAAGCGCATCACACAGAATTGTCCTGCAAGATGCACAATACCTTAGCTCTAATTCTGAAAATTACTTGTTCAAGTACTATGTTTTAGACTGTTGTGTTCCTATGGACTTTGCTATTGTTACTAGCATTCTTAAAAATAAGCACTTGCTTTAATACTTTACTTACTTAGGACTCAAGCGCTTACAACATCTTAACGTCAAAACCCACTGAAACCATCGATTACTACAGAGAGCTTGAGATCTGAAATTTGAGTCCCACTTAATAAACCGTCTTCTTGAATTTCTGTATGTTTTGTTGTTGTTTACTACAAAGATGCTGACAAGTGGGGTCTTATTGTTTAGAACTACAGATCGATTTTTGTAGATTTTTGACAGATAAACACTAGATAAGGAAACTATTGGCAGATAATCAGACTGCATTATGCACTCTGAAAGCAAATTCTATATATGCTGGCACAGTATCTTTTGCAGAGAGAACAGGAAATGCAACCCAAAATTAGCCCGTACATTTACTTGCTGGAGCATAAACAACTTTCAGCCTGTGAATCTGTGATGTTTTTGTAAACTTAATAGGTTAGCCATGTCAAAAAATGACAGGTAGCCTATGTAACTCGGTTACATGAGAAAATACAGCACCAGGACCCGTGCAGCCAATCTTGTTTGCTGATTCATGAACTTAACTGCATCTTCAAGTGCCAAGAGCTGAACAGAACGAGTTTTAAGCAAATGTCAAATGTTCATATATGAAATACATAATACTCACTTTGTCAGTACTTTTGCTTGATCTTGAGCTGTTTTTTCTACTTCCTGCCCGTGTAGAATTAATTCTGCTACTTTATGAAGCTGTTCGATACAACGAGCAGTTACCTCAGCCAGACTTTCAATGGACAGCATGTAGATTTCCTTAAATTAAAACCAGGGAATAATGTCATCAATAATAACACCACCAATAAATATACAAATAGACTTATACATATAAAAGAATTTGAAAGGTAGGAGCTCTTCCCACTCCGCAATTGGAAATAGCACCACATACACAGCGAAGTAATTTCAGCCATAATGTCATCTTCACAAACAATACTGGAAAATTAAATATCCATAGATTATAAAATATATTCCTTATACTCATCCTTGACAATTAGTAAGAACAAGTCTACCATTTATTTGGATGGGAACTAGGTCAAGGTCTCAGATTTTCTAACATAGCACTTTTAAACCTCGTCCTAATGAACACAAAGATCCCTTAACTCTGGAATAAGTCATAACTACTTTCATAAGGAGCCCCGAGTATTGAGTCATCCCTCAGATGAATCTCTAGAGAAGAAATGGATAATTTTCCTAATAAAAAAGTAGGGTTTACCAAGAATGATAAAAAATTCTACCTAGCACTCTGGCATTACAGCTTTTACAAGCTGATGCCAGCTGGAAATCTGCAATCACATAAAAATCCCTAACATATACAGTGTAACTCTGTTTTCTTCTTTGGACCTTTTTTGTAAGGAAACATGACAGATGATTTCTGTGTTAGAATTCATTCAAAATTCTTGACAAAGATACCAACCACATTTAATATTACTATAATGTGGTGTAAAATATTCAATCACAATTAACCTTATCACCAAGAGGGGTTGTCTAAATGGACACAATACTTTTACCCTTCAGTACTCTCTTTCCTAAAGAGTATTAACACTTGTGAGTTGCCTAAATAAAATTTCTGTTTTGTCTGGTTTTGATTTAAACTGTTTAAGAGTTTAAATAAAGTTTGAGATTTTTTTCCATGTATTGTTGCTGGAAGAAAGAGATACCAAGGAATGCTGAGATATGACTTTCAATGTGCTATGGACATTACACCACAGAATCCCTCAGCTTGCTGCAGGTTGTGTATATGCATGCATACACACAAACACATAGACAGAAAAAAATAAAAACAATGCGATAGGCAGAGGATCTGCTACTTGAAATTAACTTATGAGAAGAGACTAACAGTAAAAATATTTCTGTAAGTTAGTTTCCTATTGGGCCTACAGTGAGGAGCTATATATTAATATTTCTTAATAGTTCCATGAGTTTAAAAAATAAGGACAACATATGAAACAACACACAAAGATAAAGATCTTATCAAACAAAGTACGACAGCTTGTTTAATGAAACTTATCCTCCAAAAGCTATTTTACCTCCACAGTTTTTTTTTTATTTACTTCTGGTTTATCACTGTCAATTTTATCTTCTTTTTCAGTCTTTTCTTCACCAGGTTCTTCAGAATTTTCTTTGAGATTCTCTTCTACGTCTACCGAGGTGGAAAAACTGGCTTCTTCAAGCCATTCATGAGCTTTTTTCCTAGCCTGCCAAATAAAAGAACAACCCCAAAGTTCAGTTCAAACAGGGAATATCAAATGATGTTCCTGAATATTAATTAACAAGTCCTTTTTACAATCCAAAGTGTAAACATATGAAGCCTCTGGGTGGCATTTAGTTAAGTTAAGAAAATATAAGGAGAAGCTTTTCTGACCACATAAAGATGGATCAGTGAAGGATGATATTCCTAAGAAACACATAGAGTTGGCATTCATAGCGAAGTTAGTAAATTTTCAGCTTTACGAAGTATCTTTCAAAGGGATTTACATGGAAATAATTTTCCCAAATAAAAACTGGTAAGAAGGTGGTATAAAAAAAGAAAAAAAAATGGAGAGGTAAGAGAGACGTAATAAACTCCTAAAGGAAAAATAAATAGAAAATGACTGTATCTTCGTCTGCCTTCCCAGGCATGAAAGTAGATCAAAATGGAAAAAACTTCAGACTACTGTTAGGGTTAGTAGGAAATTTATTATTTTTCTATTTTAACATGAAATCAAATTAGAATATGTTAAGATCTAAACCTAAGATCAGCAGGTGAATCACCTTTAAAGGGGCCTGATAGTACAAATGGGACTCGTGAAGTGACCAGCTTCTAGCCATGTAACTTTTGTATGACCGAAGCTAAATGAGATAAATCCAAGACTTTGCTTCTAGCTGAGGTCTGGGGAAGTCCCTCAGAAGAATAAACATGATGAGCAAGAAAAGTAATTCTGAACTTGACCTTTGTTCCCAGTATGCAAGACCAAATCTGCTGTGCTCGTGAACTCTCTTCTGCTGAGACATCCCTGGTTCCAGGCTTTCCAGCACGGCCCATTGTGCTAGCTAGTCACTGCTGTACTGCCTAACTAATCTCACTTCTCCTATGAAAACTTTTCTATATTCATCATTTTAGTCCCACTGTCCTGTACTTTGCTTTCTGAGCTGTCTGAACTGAGCTAGGTACAGATTTCAGAACAAAGCCCTCCCTCTTTGTCCAAGAAACAGAAGGCAGCTCACTAACGGGTGCTAACCTTATTAAGTTTGTCAGGAGTAGCAGCAACGTGCAATTCAAACAGCAGTTCAGTGAGCATGCTGACAAACTCTTCTCCCATATCTGCTGCAAAAAAAAAAAGACAATTTTTGTTATGTTGTTGTTAGTATAGTATTTTACATGATCAAATACATCCAGTCAAATAATTTCCCCAAGCACTCTAGCACTTGAAAAACAGTGACAGGGACACAGGAAAGGGCTGTGTGGGTGTGTGTATATGCTCAAAGAAGGAAGAAAAAAAGCAACAGAGATACCTGAACAACCAGATATGCTAGCTTGACACTTCAACTACTCTTTCCACCCCTTTCTAAATTCCACTAAGTTTCACAAAAACAGGTAAGAGGAGAAAAAGCTGAATGATCCCTAGTTATCAATCTGATCTAGTTGAAGATGTCCCTGCTTACTGCAGGGGGTTGGACTAGATGGCCTTTAAAGGTCCCTTCCAACACAACACATTCTATGGTTCTATGATCTGACAGAAATACATGACCCACAAAATAACCAAAGAAGATATACTAACCTCATCTTTCAAACCAGGGATTAAAAACAGCAGCAGGGCCAGATACAAGTAAGTTTCAGAGGAAACATTGTGGAAAAATATATTCTTTATTGCTCTGTCTGCAAACCACAGTTAAGAGGTGTGTTTTCTTTCTATTTTAAGATTAAGCTTTGCTTAAATGAAGAACGTTTTCTGTTCTGCTTTGGAGTAATGAGCCTTAAAGAATCTGCACTTATATTTAAAAAGATTTATCTGCAAAGATAAATATCACTAGTATTCAAACTTCACCTTTATTACATATATTACTTTGACTACTTGCAGTTGCCATATTCTAACATGCTCAAAGTTTCTAAAAGTTGGTATTTTGTTTGGTTCTGTCCCTCTGCACTTACTGAGTTTGGAATCTTCATTAACATTTCCTGGGGGAATATACCATACTCTGGGGGAAAAACCTGGGTTTTTTTTTAGTTGGATTAAGCTAAAAGGTTGGATTAAGCTAAAAGTTCCCATATTAAACCTGATAAAAGTCCAGCTACTTGAAAAATTAATTTCATGTCTTGCTGTTTTCCTGCTTTTTTTTTTTGTTTATTAGGTAGGGACAGTGTTTCCATTTTTTATGCAACTCTTCAGTACTGGGCTTAAAGGCGGAGGGCCATTACTCTCCAGTGAGTTTGTGGGTTTGGATAGAACTGTTGACAGTCCACAGTACCTTGCAATATGTGGGAAGGTGGTGGAACCTGACAATCAGGTCATAATCTCATAGAGCAAAGGACATCTCACCCTTGCTTGTAAAGGCAGTGCCCATTTTGGGTGCTATAAAATAACCTAGTATTTAGCACAAAGAACTCTTCACCTGCCATGACCAAGAGAGTGAGCTTTCCTCTTAAGAGCTGGGGAACAGGTCACGAGGAATTTATTCTGAAAGCCAGAGATGCACAGAGTTCATTTCACTGATGCCCTTATCAGTACAATTTGGCATTAGAATTTTCAGGTTTTGCAATACAGCACCTCTTGGGTACACTGAATTCACTTGTTCTTAAAACAATGCCAAATTGTTTTATAAACTGCAGTGTGATGAAAACTGATCAGCAGTTCACTGGATAATATTACCAAAATTGTTGATAACTGGCATATTCAATTCAATACTCACTTTGGTTACTGTCTCCCTTAACCTCACATATGAAATTTTTGCTGTTAATGGCTTTCAAAATGTAGGTAAAGCTACTTTTTCAGATACTCTCCTCTCATTATTTCATGAACAACTGAAAAGAAAAGAAGCTGCAGTGAAAAATACATGAAAGAGTTGCATAATCAAAGTGAGATGAAACATTAGAGAGAAGGGTATGCATTTGGGTTTCTCCTACTTATGTCAGAAAGTATCTTTTCCCTTCCTTTCTTTTCATACTGATTTTGTACCTATCTGACTGTTAAGCAAAGACACAAAACCCCTACAATTCCAGTTTCAAGGCTGCCAAGAACAAAGCCTAGCCCCGATCCTTTCCCAAAACAGTCCTACAAAGATCACTGCAGTAACTTCTCCTTGCAGAGGACTGAAATTGTTTACAGTAGAAATTGAAAGCAGCATTAACATCTCTGAATGAGATCCTGAGAGTCTAGGATACGAAGGGATCCTGAGAGTTTACATAAAAAAACCAGCCGCCCTTTTCAAACACTTGAATGCAAAGTACTGGCTTTCCTCCCAGTGAGTCTTTTTTTTTTTTGCTGAATATATATAGCACTGACAAATGACGCCATATGAACAACACGACTTTGATGACGAGAAAGTGGTAACAAATTAGCAGTACGTGGCAATTAATTTGTTTTCAAATACTGCTCAGTGGCTAGATAAGATTTAACATTTTCAAACACCATTAGTTAATCTCTGTCTTTTGTGGGGGGTTGCTTCCTTACATAAAGGAAAAAACCCCAAGTTTATTGAGCTAGGAAGCACAAATTAAAATCCTACTAAAGGCAAGTTAGTTGTAGTTTTAAACTGTTCAGCAAGCATGACTAAAACTCAAAATTCCTCCATGGAATTTAACATAGCCTGCTACCTCTTGCTAGCTTAGCTAGCTTAAGTAAAAATACATAATTCTGTAATAAAAAATATGCTATTAAGAGCATATGGCTTACTGGCTTGATTTTAGAATGTAAAACCTATTAAATGTGCTTAACAGGACCTTAATTTTATTAACTACTTTGAGCTAAGAACACAAACTAGAATGAAGCCTTCTCTTCACAGCAAGTCATGAGCTGAATTTTATCCTGGTCATCCAACCTGTTGTTAAACCCTACTTTTATCTATGCTGGATGCCAAATCACATTTAAAACTTTTGCTACATTAAACACAGACTATTTTCTGAATGTAAGCATTAATTATGCCACGGAAATATACTTAAGGTTCCAGCAAGTCATTTCAGGTAAACAATTCCAGTTTTAAAATAAAGCTAAACAACTCAAACCTAATCCCTGGAAAGCTAAACTTACTTGTAAAATATGACCAGAACACTAAGTGTAGTCAACAGAAAGTCACTGGAACCCAATTTAAATTATGTAAAGATTGGCAAACCAAGGTCTGAAGGAAGTATTAAACTGTTTAATAAAACTGCGCTCCATCAGGGCAAACAGAGATACAAATCATACAGAATATTACATGTAAACGTGCTGGATGTTGCTTTTATCTAAAAATGGCAGACAATTGTCATAGAATTATAGAATCATAGAATCGGTGAGGTTGGAAGGGACCTTTAAGATCATCAAGTCCAACCATTAANTTCCCTAGTCCGGCTCACCACACTATTCCTGGTACAGGCCAGGATGCTGTTGGGCTTCTTGGCCACCCGGGCACACTGCTGGCTCATATTCAGCCAGCTGTCCACCAACACCTCCTAAATGTCATGTAAGGGCCTGTTAATGGAATTATTTAAGTTTTTAAGTAAGGTTTTATGCATTTGCTGCACTTAATAGAAACATTTAAGATTTGGTGCATTAACACATTTGGGAAAAAGGTTGGTATTCCCTGACTCAGAAAGATCATAAGAAGCCTTCACACACTCTGGTAAGATTTTAATAGTGTATTTTTGTGAAGGGTACCCAGACTAGGACACTGCCTAGAGGGGATGTACAGTGTTAGGAGCACTCTCAAGGCAGAGCTTTATGTACTACGGATTATGGGTGAGAGGCTGAAGAAAGAAGTAAAGGCCACAAGTCCCAGGTTAGGAGCCTGACCAGAGAACTGTCAGCTCAGCCCTAACAGAAAGCTATTTTGAGAAGTGATTAACCTTTCTGTTCTTTTGGTGTCCTCCAGTGGAACTAAAATTTATCCAACTTAATACCGATACGTGAAATTTATCTGTAGTTCAAATACTAATAAATCTTGAGCCTGACTGCACTAAAGGACATGAGTAATTTTGAACTGCAGCCTGAAGTAACACCCGTTCAGCTGTACGGTGGAGAGTACATGTGTATGGTTATTATTTTTGCTGTCAGAGAAAGGAGGGTATCTTTCACTCCTGACTGATTTGCTTTTGCAGGGGAAAACCTGCAGCACACTCTGATTTTGTCTTTTTTTTTTTTTTTGAAGGTGCACATTGCCTTGGTCCCAGCCCATTTAGAAGGCCAGTTAACGTTTCAAGGAGTGCGATCAGCAGCTATGCTTCACTGAAAAAACAGAACTTCTGACCAACAGAGAAACATCACTTTATGCGAGAAACAGAGCTTTTCCTGGGGGCTAACTCAAAGCAAAGAATTATTTCCTGCGGAAAATAAGGAACAACAGGTATCTATGAATCCTCACTCTTAAGTAGGTATAACACTTCTTTGACTTCCATTTCTCACAAACCCACTTTTTCAATAAGTGACAAGGGAAAAAAACAGCACAAAACTCTATCATACTAAGACTACACTGAACACTCACTGTCCTCCCTGAGAAGAAACAATAAGCTCCCTGTGAGAGACATCAGGCATACTGACTAAGCACTGCTACAAAGAGCAGTCTAAGCAGGAAAGCCTTTCTGGTTAGGACGTGTGCATGTTAAGACAATTTTTCTAACTTTTCTGAAGGCTACAGGAATCATACCTCATCATCTTGCAAAATGTAGCTTTTATGGGCAAAGCACCCCTGAGAAGATCAAGAGGATGTGGAAGAAATATCATTTTACGCTTCTGTGTTTCTGAAACTCAACAATATGGTGTTCAATGGCATGAGCCAGTCCTCAGTCAGGTCAAAGGTATTGTTTGTATTAGCTGGAAGAGGTTTGGTATGGATCTCTCAGGCCTGGAGACATGAACTATGGTGGCTTTAAGCTAACTTCTTATCCTTCTATTCCCAGCCTGTTCTGGGGAATTCCAAAATTCCTCACCTGTTTAGGACACCTATTTTTCCCTGAACCAAAGCGCCCACCCATTTTATTGTAACTTCTGTGAGCTCATCTATGGACTGCCGCATTTATCCCATTCTCTTCGATGCTGTGTGCTATGTCATAGTTATGGCACACTTCTGCTACTTCTCACTCTCCACATGCCACATCTTGCCAAGCAATACCTAGAAAGCAGCTTTGCCACTATGTTTCAAAGTGACTTTCCTTCAAAAAGTTCAGAGATCTTAATCCCTTTATTACACTCTAATCTTTTCCTTATCTAGAGAGGGAGGGTGCAAAGTAAGGATGAAGTTGCTAAACAGAAAAGCATTGCCAAACACTCCTAAAGTTTCAGATTACACAATTTCATAAAACCATTCTGGAAGCAAACCTCAGTTATCCAAAAAGTTACTCTTTTTTTTGTTTTGCTTTCACTGATGATATAGTAAAGCAGCACAATACTTTTCTTACCTTATATTTTCTCTATCTCACACTTCAATTACAATGAAAATTCACAATTAAGCATTCATCAGCTTCCACAACTTTCAGAGTATTAATTTTAGTGACTTGCTTATGAAGAGCATCAGGATATCAGAAATTAATAGTTTGGATTGTAATTTTTAAAATTATTATACGCAGAAGTAACAATTGTCCATACGGTGAAGTCTCTGTATTTCTAATTACCTTTCTGTGCCTGTACCACTTCATCATCTGATTCTTTTGGAAGAAAAATCTCCTTTATAGCAATTAAATAATTTTTCACAGTCTCCAACTGCTCTCCATCAACTGTTGCTAAATATGACTGAATCTGTAAAAGAAAGGACAGAAGGAATTCCTAAACAAAACATATCCTTTTTCTTAAATTGCTAATTTTGAGCCTGATACCAGAATAGGCTAAGAAGTAGAAACTTCCATTATGCTCAAACCTTGTCTCTAACCTTCTCATCAACAAAGTATCACAAAAATTACACCAGCCTTGCAAGATCATCAGGTCTCTACCTTCTCCCTGAACACTTGTTTTGAATTATAAAACTGTGGCTTAATTGCAAGCTGTAATAAGCATTTTGGGATTGTCTGGATGATGACAGAAAGAAAGAAGAGCATGGGCAGAATTCATGCTTCATCTGAGAACTCATGGCAGGAGTCAGAAAAAGAAGCCTGTTTCCCTTCCTTCAAAATGCAACCAAAATTATTGACAGTCTACCTGTTCTGAAGGACATATTGACAGATCTGCGGGTGTCTCAGGTATCCGCAAGTCCCTGCATATCTAATAGGGTGGCAAGCCTAGGAGGGATGGAAACAGATCCTTTGAATCACTGTTTGTTTGCATTAGTGTTATGTGGTGCTAATCCCCCGATTGCACTCTCTGCCTATAGAAGCCAAAAGAAATGCCTTCTCTCCATTTGATTCAAAATTTCCCTTTTAGGTTTGTTTCAAGGTTGAGGTTTTTTAAGCTTGCTCAATAGATATGCAGACTGACTTGCTGAGAGACCAGAGAAAGCCATTTGTTTTCTTATGTTCCTCCTTGATGTGTCCAGCTCATATGCTCAGGGCTAAATGCAAGATAAGTCAGGAGACCCAGCTCAGGTTGTGAAGGACTACCTGGGGCTTTCTGGCCCTCTCTGTAGCATTGCCCATTTCATAGGATTAACTGGGACTTTTACAAATGGAAATTTATAAAATAAAAGCTTTAAAACATCTTTAAATCCCTGCTATTAGAAGGACATAGGACATTATCAATGTCTTCAGTTTCTCTTGTGCTCCTCCTGTGGCCCATCAGAGTGTAGCCTTTGGGCCGTTAGCATAGGTCTCAAGCTTACAGTACTGTATTTGGTGAGCACGTGTGTGTGTATGGCAAGAGGAAGATGTTCTGTTAGTCTTTTGGAATATGTATCAGGGAATTGGACTTGTTGACCCAGACAAGTTGCATTCAATCCTGTTGGAGTGAGCAGGACTCTGAAACCAGGGTTTATCTAGGACATAACATGAAGCAAATCAGAAACCGCATGCTACCAACCTGCACAAGTCTCCCTTACCCTCTGGTATCTAACAGTAGAAGGAAAATCATGTTGGCACATGCAATTAACCTAAGCTTGTTTTACATGTAGGTTTTGAACTTGTAATTTTGCATTTAGATTTAAGTGCAAAAACCAAAACCATCTCACGGACAGTATGTACCTAGCTGTTATTAAAATAAACTTCTTTTATTTGCGGTAGTAAATAAAACATTTAAAAAATAGGTTGGTTATTTTTTATTAAAAATAACCCAGAGGGCAAGGAGTGCTAATTACTAAACCAAAAAAGAAAAAAACCATGTATTTTAAGAAATTTGTTGAGAAAACTGTTTCAGTACTAAATAACACCGCTGGGAATATAAAAAAGTTCTATTAATCTCCTGTCAGAGATCTACTGACAGCTGAAATTCAAAAATATACTTATTATATAGGCCTTAGTAACTTTAGCGTGTTCTTCAGAGAGACATCTAGCATTTGTATACTTCCAGTAATGACATCTTGGTGCAGTTTTATGTAAGTTTAAAACCTAACACCATAAAGAAGACTTAGGAATCAAATAAGTAATCTGGAATTCATTTTAATTCACTAGCCTCTAGCTGTAGTAGGTCTGGAATTCCTGAATGTAAGTATCAGTGCCTGATACAAAACCAAAAGACATCAACCTCCTTGCAAATTCTGAAAAGTCATCTGCACCCCGTCACGAGCTGATATATGGTCCTAACAAAAATAACTTTCAGTTCTCAAGTTGTTTGTTCTGAGTGAATCTTGGAGTTAAATTTTACATCTATTGACGTTGATTTCCTGAAGCCCAGGACCAGCCCATGGGACCAATCCAGCTTTCTCTGAAGTTGATGAAAAATTTACTGTTCATTTTACATGCACCTGCAGAGTGAAATTAATGTAAAGAACAATTTTTTACCAACCATTATTTTGATTTATGCTGTCTGCATACTGTACCTGGGCTTCACTTTCATTTGACAGGATTTCCAGAGCTTCAAGATGAGACAAACCTTGGAACTCATCAAAAAGTAGTCCATAATGTGCTGTTCTTTCAACTGTAACTTGCTGGGCCCGCCTCTGTTTCTCTTTTTCTTTAGCTTCTCGCAACAGCTGCAGAAATATACATAATTTCCATTGTTTTATTGGTAGTGCTGTAGGTATGACAGATTTTATTACCTTCTGCTTCTGCTTGTTGAGGCAGTAGTAATAAAATTTGGGACTCTTTCACACCTGCAGAGATGAAATTTCAGCAACGAAATATCTAACTTCTTTTTTGATAAACTTCTTTAATAAAATATTGGAGTAGTATTCTAAGTATGGTTTTGCCTGTGGTAATTGCTAACCATCTTTTTTAAAAAAAACAATGAACAAACGAATAATCTTGCTTATGTTCTCAAACGCAATGCCAGCTATGGATATCATATCATAAATTTAGCCACCAATTACAATGAAAGAAAAATAAAAATGACTATTTCATACACAGCCTTAAAGAGTTATGCAATCCATTCCATAGATCACAAAATGGGAAGAATATTTTCAGGACCTACCTACCTACTTGCATAAATAATGCACCTACATAAATAGTTCCTGTAAAATATTTTCAGCAGATACTGAAGGCAGTTTTATGTGACAGCAGGACTGACAAAAGAGATTAGCCTGATACGGTATGACTTTACCAAAGGTGGGGCAGAACTCCATATACTCCATATACATGGGGATATTCTGGAGTGATCTTCTTATACATTTCTATTAGTGTGTAAGAAGTAGTGTATAATAGAAGCGTATACACTTCTATTAGTGTGTAAGAAGGACAGAATAGTGTACAGAATAGGATCTTCTATTCCTTCCTTCTGTTCCCGGGAAGGAATGGCCTCTCATGTGAATTTGCTACAGTAAAGCTGGTAAATACATCTGAACTGCATCTTAAGCCACATATAAACCTCTGAATACAGGTGAACTGTCATCACTTACGTCACTTACGCTATTGCATCATTCAAAATTTCTATGATATTGTCTTCAGGTATTCATTTGTTACAAAAGATTTACGATGTCAGATTTTTCAGTCTTCACCTTCAAAAGATGACTCAAAAAGTTTTATGAAGAAATCACTGAAAAGGAAGCACTGTGTTATGTGACCCAAGAGAACTGATTTATGTTACTTTCTGCCTCAGATTTTGTGTGTGAATTCATGCATATTGTTTAGTAAGGTATTCTCAAAAGCTCATTTTAACCCTGTAAGCCTTAACAAGAATTACTTGCTTTTGGCCTACTACAACAGTATCAGTCTATTTACATTTACAATGACCAACACTAAAGATTAAACATCTCATTAAAAGAAAAATAGCTTACTCCTCTCTACAAGGAAGTAAACACGTAGTAAAATTAAAGGTTTTTTCAATGTCTATTGATTTCCACTGCCTCCCTCCTCTCAGTGTCTGGAGGGCTAAATAATTTTGTACCGACAGCACTTACCCTTCTGTTCAGCTTTTATCGTGTCTCTGAACTTTTAAATGTATGAGTCATGACTGTGCAAGCATACCATTAGTTTAGATAGACATTAAGATACAACTTTTCACAGCTTTAATTCTTAATGAAACATATGGCATATTCCAGTATTACTCATTTCCAAGGAAAGCAGCATGGTGATGTTTATGCTGGAAGACATCTATCTACAACTGTTAAAAAAACACGAACAATTTGATTCTGTCTTCAGAGTGTAATGATTTATCACCACATATACTATCTTATTAAAATCATCTAATGCACATGTGATTATGCAGAAAAGATGATTTTATATTATATTTTGTAGTTCTGTGAAGAAAAAGAAAAAGTGGAGCAAATACAAAGAGCAATATTTATTTCCATAAGCCTAGCCAATACCTACTGCAATAAATAAAGCCTTCCCCCGAGGCATCTGAAATTCTGCAAAAAGAATCATAGAATCATAGAATCATAGAATCATAGGGTTGGAAGGGACCTCGAAAGATCATCTAGTCCAACCCCCCTGCCAGAGCAGGGTCACCTAGAGCACATCACCCAGGAACGCGTCCAGGCGGGTTTTGAATGTCTCCAGTGAAGGAGACTCCACAACCTCTCTGGGCAGCCTGTTCCAGTGCTCTGTCACTCTCACAGTAAANCCTGTACTGGTACATTGTGTTTTTCTTCCCCAAATGCAAAACTCTACACTTGCCCTTGTTGAACCTCATCAGGTTTCGCCCCGCCCAACTCTCCAGCCTGTCCAGGTCCCTCTGGAATCTGAAACTGCATTGACAGCGATGTATTTAAATAAGTCCAACCTGAGATAGAGAAACTGTTCGTGCCATCAGGGTTTTGGTTCTCTTAAATCCAGGATCGCTTTCTGCAAGGACATTCATGGTTGTCTTCCCAATAAATTCCAAAGCATCTAAGCCTCCAGATAATACACTTTTTCCCTGTATAAAACAATGCAATGGGGTTATTTTCTTTTCACTTTATGCTAACATGAACTGTAAAGAGTACTGCTTTTGCTGACACTATCTTTGAACGTTCAGGTCCCTAGATTTTCTATACTTTAACTAACAATAGGATTGATACGTTTATAAAATTATGTTAGTTTATTCTGAACACATTTTCAAAAAGAAAAAAAATGAACCATGCAAATATTTCTAGTTAATTAAAAGACTCACATTGGAGGAAATGTAACACCTGTTGCCAATTAAAAACTATGAATAACACCACTTTAATTTCATCTGAAGTGGCATCTAGTCCGTAGTAACATATTTTAGATATGAATAATATGGAGCCAAAATCTAGTATGAACAGGATGACCCTGCATTAACTAACTGATTTCTAAAATATTGACACTTGTGATGACTCTGGAGCTGACTATTGAAATACAGTTGTTTTCCCTGTGCCTTTGTATTAGCATTAACCCTTACTCACAATTTTTCATGTACACTGAAGAATTTTCACTGGCTAAATATTTTCATTTTAGCCTGGACTATGCATCTGTTAGATACTCACATGCTGATGTAACATGATATATAACGGAAAAGTCTCAAATGGCATTACAGACATCTTACTGAGACCTTACATTATTCTTTTTGTTTGGTGACATTCATCACTGTGGCACAGCAGCCCCTGGGTTTGCGTAAAAGCGCATTTCTCTTATTTGAAAATCTTATACAATGCTCAGGTAATCTTATTGGTGTCTAGCTCTCACTAGCCTTGTGATGCTCCAGATTCTGTAGCAAGTCTTTAGGAATAGTCTATAGGAATCTCCCTCTGCTCCCCAAATCTTTGATACTGTAGAGTGATGAGGCACTCAGAGTGAATTGGATATACACTAAAAAAGAACTGCCACTTCGTAAAACATGCTCATGGGGAGTTAGTTGCCTATGAGACTACATGGGGAGTTGGTCTATGCTTTATTAGCCGATGCTTAAAATCTCTTATAATTTCAAAGGGAACATCATACCGAAAAGCTCATTTACTATGGCAATAACCTGTAAAAAATGTCACAAAAACTGATTTGGAAACAGTATGATACAGGATTTTGCAAAAGCTGAAACACAGCAAAGCAGAAAAGGATGAAGTGCAACACACAGAAAATATATGGAAAGCATAATATCAAAGAACTGTGGACAAAATTTTGCCTTACTGAGTCTGCAATCAGACCACCTTCTGGGAAGGCTAGTATGAAGCAAGAGACTAGACAGAGGTGAAGATAAGGGCCAGGGACTAAGAATATAGAGTTTAGTAAAAGGCTTAAAATAAGCAAATGGACTATTTTCTTATTTTATCTGCCTTCAAAAATGATAACAAATTTTATCATACTTTCTCTGGAAGGACTTAACTGCAAAAAAAAAAAAATTAGACGATGGTGCCACAACCATAAAAAAGATTTCCCAAGAATTTGCAGAATTCTATATAGTTTAGGAGAAGTCCTTAGTTTTCACTGAAACTAGTGCCAAAGTAGTAACTGACTTAGTTGTGTTTGACTTTTTTGACTTTTTTTATTTTAAATTTGATACAGTTACTTTGCCATGGAAAAGACTCTAAACAGACTTACAACAGAACTGTTTTTACAAAAACCTACAACTTAAATGCTACCTGTTAAATGTGGCCTACAGTGAAATTGCACCTAAAAATGGTGAAAGAATAACTAGAGCACAGAGGCCCGTTAAAATGACTCACTGTGTTCTGTACAGCATTAGTGATAGCTGACAACATGCCACGAGATCCAGATGAAGGAGAAGAAGGAATATTCTCAGAAGAGCTTTGGTCCAGAGAATCTTCTGCTTCTAACAAAAGAAAAAAAGCAAGCTATAGCATACTTTCAAGTCGCAAATTACAGTAAACTGGATTCTGTGATCAAAATTTTAGAAGTCTGTACATTGGACTAACTTGTCAGTGTCTAAGAGTTTTGTCCAATCTCAGTTAACTTGAACTTACGTATAATTGGTGTTTCAGCTGTAGGAGGGTCTGCTGTTTCTGAAGATGATGAACTTGCGTTATGAATTCCTAGGGTAGTTCCTGCTTTTTCCTTTACTGCTGTTATCCCGTGACCTACAGCAGAAGCATATTCTAGATTGTTTAGACTATTTATGATTTGAAAACTTATTACTAACAGTGCATAGTAATCTTATGCTCCACGAATGATGACAGTCAAAATAACTATTAAACTTACCTCAATGGCTTGATTTTTTTCTAGGGTAATAATTCACTTATTCTACTATATCCAGTATATTAACTGACTAGAAATGATAAAGCTGAAATATAATGCAAATTACTCTGGATCTGAAACATAAAACTTGTTTCAGTGACAGATAAGTTTAGTTCCCTGATTTGAAAATGTTAAATACTCTACTAGAATCAGTTTAAACAGAAATTGATGGTCCTCCTAACGCTGTAGGGTTTGGTCTCATCTAGTTTTCAGAAGTCTAGAACAATTAACCCACAATTAATGGACTGTGGGTGACTGCAAGGCTGTTCTTCAGTCTGCTGCATAGGTGCAATGTTAGGTAAGCATTTTAGAAATACTGACCCGGGTCCTCAAAGTTATTTCAGAATTTAGGTTCCTCAGTTGCTCATTTGAAGTCAAATTCTAAAATGTCTCTCCTCAAAGCTGCTGTTAAAATATACTCTGTAAAATCTGTTGGTGCCAGATGACACAGTCAGAACTATTGTTCCAGTAGCAGTTGATCTACAGAGATTTTACCACCTTCACCTGACGCATACATACTGACTTCCTAACTCTCTGTTCTATTAAAATGGTCTAGTATAATGTAAAGAATATATGTTATAGTGTTTTTATCTGAATAATTTTGACAAAACGGGATTGCTTTGCTGCTTTTCTACACAGCATGTACTTGCACTAGCAGATCACATGGACTGGTAATATCCCACTAGAAGACGGGGCGATTGCCTGCTAGCCAGCAAAAGGAGGCAGTAGCTTCCTAACCTCCATCAGCTGTAGTTGAAAAATGCTGCCCTTAAAAAAAGACTAGCCTCAAATTCTCTGCCGATTCTGCTTCTGGATATATCTGTAAGTATGTTCATTATATGCTTCTCTCATTACAAATGATCCACCCAGAACTCCTTCCTTAGCTCTAAGTTTCTGCACATCAGCTCAGACACAGTAAGTAAACAACCAACCAGGCGAGCAATATTTCTTTCCAACACAAAATGAAATGGTTTCAGTAACCCTATTTTAATTTTTCTTGCACAGTACATCGTTACTGCATCTCTCATACAGCTGATCACTTCTAGCAGTAGGACAATACAGAGTTCTTTAACTATCTGCCTAACTACTTATGAAGAGTATTAATGACGATTTCATACTTCTTTGCTTTGGTACCTTAAACTGAACCATGAATAGATAAATGATTTCAGAAAAGCTATTAATACAGATGCTCAGGCAGATACCTAGACATGTAAGACATGAGGTCAAGCATAACGATTCATTAAATGTTGTCCGTACTTTTCCACAATTGTGTGCACTTTCTATTAGAGACGTTCAGGGCATCTTTTCTGAGTTATATTGACTACAGCAAAACAGCATATCACTTGCCAGTGCTCTGCATTGTTCTGAATATACACAGACATATACATATATGTGTGTATGTGTGTAGTCATACAAATATGCTTTTGAATATCTAATTAAAGAAAGACGCAGCAAAACCATATGAAATAGAGAAGGAAGAAGGAAAGCTTAGATTTATGATTCTGTGTTTTCCAGATGGGCTGCACATCAGGTGCTCTATGAATTCAATAATAAATATACTCTAGAAAACATACGTGAAGCAGCACTACTGAAAGATCACATAAAAGAAAACTGGAGTATCTGGAGGTAAACCCAAAGAACAGATGTCCCTTAAGGAAGAGACAAGCAGAAACAAATAATTTTCTATATGACAGCATAAGCTGCATGGTGTCCTGATGACCCCATGAAACAGAGAGACTAGGCAGGTAAATGCTTTTACCTGTCTAAAGAAAATAATACCTTTGTCTATTTTATCTCATGTCTTACAAAACGCAGCAGTACGTCCAACAGTACAGGACATACTAGCTTATGCGCTACAATGATTTAAGTCACTGCTGGATAACTTCATGCCTTTTGCAAAATGCAGATACTGGATAGCGGCATACTACTTTGTCTAATCTCAGTTTCCTGCACATTTTAATTGGTTCAATTAAAATATTATCATGAATAGAAAAGCATTTATTTACTCTCCAAATTCCTGGGACTCACTTATTTAACTATTTATTGTGCATTTAAACTAACGTAATAGATCCTCCATGTCATATGCCTTTCCATTTCTTCTACTCACAACTTTTTAAATGAGCAAGAGAGTTCTATTCTTTCCATTCACTCAAATTTTTCTTAAGAACTTGACTTGCTAACAAAATATTATTGTCCTGTAATTATATCAAAAAAACCTATGAACATTAAGGAAAAATCTCCCTTTAAACATTACAGATTTTCTTGTTATTTTTTCAGTTTTGTTCTGTACCTAAGCGCTTTCTTTCTTTTTTTTTTTTTATTATATATTCTGTAATTTGGTTCTGATAGTTTTGCAGGCAAGCTTATACTTCCAAGAAAAGGAGTCACACAGTTCCTGTACTGATATTTACAGACTTATAAAAGGCAGCATTTTCAGGGCTGTGGTTACATGCAGTAGAATGATAAGAAAATATTTCAGGTCAGCTAGGAGTGGTTTTGCTGAACTAAGATGTATGGCATGTACATTTGACTACAAGAAGAAAACCAGATGAGATCAGAAGACCACAACTGAAGCAAGGCAGCACTGTTCGATACACATACGTGCACAAAACATGGCAGAAGACCTTGTTGCTTTGGAAATTAAAATTACTATTTGTAATTTCAAGAGGCACAGAAATAAAAGAGGTTATGGGAGATGAGCCTACATTTTAGAGATAAAGGTGTGCTGGTTTTATTACAGTGGGTGTAGTAACGCAACTGAGCGTATACTGTAAACTTGGGAACACCTCAGACACCCCCATTTACTCATCTGTAACAGCAGAGACAGAAAAGCTATGCAATGAGTATTGTTAACTGCTTGCTTTGTGACGAAAGCATGCTTTTTTTCCTCTGTTGTGGCTTTTGGTTTTCCTCCCTACATGATTTCTTTTCTTTCTATTGGCTGGCAATTTCAGCAGAATACTGTTACTCATCTTGCTAGGTGGAATCTTCCATTTGAAAAGAAAGGTTTTGCAAACAGTGCCTAAAAATGCGGCCTGCCTTTGAGTTTGCTTGATCTGCCCAAGGCCAGATCACGGCACTCACATATGCTTTGGTCAGAAACATCCCACTTCACTTCAGGCACCCTTATCTTCCACCTCCCAGCTTAGTAGCTTTGGATTCCCTCCAGAGCTGAAAGAAGCAGACGGACACCTCCGGAGCGCAGTTAAGCACATCTGAAATCTAAACCATTCTCTGTAGGAATCACTGTCCCTTGTCAGTCTAGCACTCCCAGGCAACTGGACTGCCTGCTTCAGCGGTACAGATAGGGAGTAGTGAGATTTTGTCCCTGGCTACCACCCAATCTTTGTCACCTGTGTTGCACCATGGGGACATTTCTGATGAACAACCTATTAAAATTCGGTCTAGTAAGATGAATGAAGCTTCCTCTGGTTCAAGCTAAAGATGAAGATCGCGGCCATCTGACACTGACTGAGAAACTGAGGAACCTGATGACGGCTGGACGGGAATCACTCATCTATATGAAGTACGGGTGTGTGGAAAGAACAGCTCTGCTCTGGTTTTGTACATTAAAAAAGTGGGACCCCATTCATGCTCACTCTCAGGCTATCCTAATGACACTCCATTACCTTCAAGGCTTCAGAAAAATTCTCTTCCTTGTAGTTAAAACAAAAACACAGGCTAGACTCTGGTAATACCCATGCTACCCAGTCTGTAAATCAGGAATAACTTCAATTAAGTTAGTAAATGAGACTAGTTTCAGATCTCCTTATTGCAACAGCAAAAGGTTTTAATAATAGCAATAGGCATAAAGTCTGCTACAACAGATTATTGGTTCTCAACCTCATCTAAACCATAAGACCATGTTAATAGATATAAAGAAAGAAAATGGGACTGCCATCCCCAAAAGCATGTCCACCGCTCTTCCCATCTCATACTTGCATTCAGTATTCTTAAAAAGGAGGAACTGTGAAAAAGGGGTTTGCTGCTACAGCAGCTCTCATGTGTTATTTACAAAACAGTTGTGACCACCATTTGGTTTCAGGCACAAAGCAGTTTTCTCTTAATCAGATGAATTTATGCAGTGAAAAAAAAAAGGTTTTCTGAAGAGATAAACTGTCGCTTTCATGACTACATAGGTACAGGCATAATATGCAGCCTTTGTTTATTTTTTTCTTAATGTCATTCTTTGTTTCACAACAAGGGAATAATACCTGTAGAGAATGGAAGAGATATTCACATCATTTCAATACTTTAGTTTCACATTACCTGAAGCATTTGCATTTCCGTTCCATACAGACTTCAATTTAAGATATGCAATGCAGATTACCACACATACCCATATGTAATAATACCCAAGCTCACAAACACAGTGACATCACAAGTGACATTTCATTCTGTCATACGGAGTGACAAGAAAAGATTTTCAGCATACCAACGTATAAGGGTGTCTGATATTTCCATGTGCCATTTTACTAGGTGAAAAAGTAGATGAGGAATATACACAAGCACTAAATAATCAACATAGCAGAATATTAATTACAAGCAATGCATGAGACTAATGCATTAAGCAGCTTTATAGTATGAAATTCAGAGACCATGTAAATTACGTAGCTGAGTTCTATTTTTTTTTACTTTCATAGTGTAAGAGGTATTGAAAGATGTTAGTCTTATCAAGGGCACTAGAGTTAAAAAAACGCCCCAAACTTACATGGAGGGAAGCACATGCATACAGCACGACAGAGAACAGACTTTGCTTGGAAATGCAGCTTGTTGAGCACCAGAACTTAAGCACCCAACGTACACTGTAATTCGTCCATACGAAACAATACAGCATATGAAAGGCAAGGCTTGTAGGAGACGGTAGTAACTTTCATTAAGCTAGCTTAATTGGAAAAAAGCCCCACACATCAGCAAGCTTTCAAGTATAGAAGCTGTTTGTAAAAACAGAAGTCACAAGCTTCAAGTACAGATAGAAAATATTTTGCCTCACTTAAGCCCTTTGGATAAAAGGTTTGCTGTTGCAGCTGAGCTGACCTAATGGCTTCTTGGTGCTGGTATGGGAGGTTCTGCTCCTTCTATGGTCCATACTTGTCCCTTCTGCTTGCCCTTCTGCTTATCTCAGTCAGTTGGTTCAAGAAACTAAAAAGGCAGAAAATGGATTTTTCTTACCTTTAGAGTTATTCTGATGTCAATTTAGCTTCCTGAACTGGATTACCAGGAGCTCAAAGGCGCATGAGTGCTGGCACGGGGAGGAGAAAGAAACATGCAAGGAAAAAAGAGGTGCAGGACTGCACATTTCAGTGTCTGCTAGCCATTAGATTGTCTTAGATGCAACGGTAATCCACTGTTAGAGCAGAGTTTTAACAACACTGTTACTAAAACACCAGATGGTGTAATTGCTGATTTACTAAAAAATACATTTTAAAAGGAAGAGGGTAAAATGGTGACAGTAAGTACAACAGCTTGTGTCTCCAGATCACAGTAAGCCTCTCTCTCCCATCTCATCACCCCAGCAACTGTTTCAGTGGATCTACTCCACTGTGCTTCCACAAAGGGGGAAAAAACCAAACAGAACAAAAAAACCCGAAAGAAAACTCTTCACCTCATTAACGAGGCAGATTCAATAATTTTCTTAGTGTGACATCTAGTGTCAGACACAAACCATGGCTCAGACAGTGACTGCTACTGATCCAAAGGCATTACAGACCCTGCTGTGAAGAGGAATATCACATCTGCCTTGTGGTGGGGACCTTGATCCAAATAATGTCAAAATCAGTTCAAAGACAATATACATTTTATTTAGGATACAAAAAACATCACCAAAACAATCACTGACTATATGTTCGCAGTTAATTAAAGAGAGATAAGATACAAATTATATGGAAACTACCTTATTATTAGAAACTAAAATCGGGTATACTAAACAAATGCCATGCAGTAAAAATGCTAATCTGTTTGCAAGCTCTAAATCAGGGTTTGAAGCATAACGAAACCAAGATCCTCGGAACAATCATTTCAGCTCAGTCATCAAGAGAAAATAATGAAGGAAAGAAATTTTTTACAGTACGAATGATCATTCACTGGAACAACTTCCCCAGGGACATGGTAGAGCCCCCACTGCTGGGAGTTTCCAAGATGTGACTGAACAAGGTGCTAGATAATCTCATCTGGGTGCCCTTTCCCACAAAAGCCTGTACTAGATGATCTTTCGAGGTCCCTTCCAACCTGGGCTGTTCTACAACACTATTTGTTGTATGTATTTGGTTTAAGCTGAATGTATTTGGTTTAAGATGTTATCTAGTCTACTTCAAACTCTTTCTGCTAGTTTTACAGAGTACAATTTTGAAGAAAAATGTAAGGAATAGTAAATATTTGTCATATTTAACCAGAGAAGCAGCCATGTTGTACAAAGATAATGACAGAGCAACAGAAAAATCACATACTGAAGGTGTTGTTGATAAGTCTAATTCCAAGAAAGCAGCTTTACTTGTACCATTTGCTACACTGAAGGAAAAAGCAACATTAAAATGGACTGGATAATGGCAAACCTATTTTTTGATGTATAATAGGAGATGAAGCGTTGGTTGAACTGCTCAGATATTAAATGGGGTAACTTGAAGCAGAATAGTAAATATTTAATAAAAAGAAGAAAGCTTATCAAAATTCCCAATAGGTTTTATTTTTTTTCTTTCTCTGTCTCTTGCTAGGGATTATCATACTGAAGCAGACAAATGGTATATGCAGTCCCACATCCTGTCTATGACAGTGACAGTAAATACTTCACAGGATCAAGCATGAATTTACGTAACACACAACTAGGAAATAAGCCCTCTATATCAGGAATATGAACTATTACCTGCTGCATTGATTTCCTGGAAGGAATCTAGTATCATCTATGTGGTCTTCCAAGCTACCTTGGGTTCGGTAAATCAATGTTTCATTGAGCATCTCCAGTTATAATGTCACAGAAAATAAATTTAAATGTTGTCCTAAATATTTAGGATCCAATATCAGACTCAGGATGCCATGTAAGGAAATATCTGACTATGGGATGGAAGAATGTACATTTGATTTCTGCTTAATTCGAAGACTATTTTATTTAATAAATTAACAGGAAAAAAAGTTAGATCCAAAATTATTAGCTAGTAATATGGGAACTCAACCCTACCCTGACCCCAGGGTCAGGAAGTCTGTCTAAGTTGTAGATTCTGAGAAATGGGAAGAGAAAACATGGGAAGTGCTGCTTCACATACATCCGGTTTTCGGCTCTTTCCCAATTGCTCTCTGTCACTGCCAGAAACTAGATAGTACATGGGCCTTCAGTGTGACATAGTGCAACCATTCTCATGTAAACTTAAAATAATTGTTAAATTTTCTTTTTTCTTTTCTGCATGTGGATGCTGCTTTGCCTAGTCAACTTGACCTGTTCCAACTGTCCTCACTTTTAAATAATACTAATTCCAAAAGTATATATACATGTTGATGATATGCTGTAGTGCTTTGGGCCAGAGTGGCCCCTGAAATGAACGACAGATTCAAAATAGACAATATCACATAACCTTATCAAGTCAGGCTGCCTAGACAACAAATTTGTTTGCTTATTTACACTCTGTAAAGACAGTAATGATGCTGATATTTTATGTTAAGAAGTCAGTATCAGTTAAGCATGAACCAAGATGTTGAATGGCCTATATAAAAATGACCATATCATTAAGAATTCCATGAATACAATGCTGGCAGCAGGTTTTATAGGCAAAATAAAAGCTGTAAAAAGGTATGCCTGGTTTACTAAGAAAGGATACAACACACTTTCATGTTTGTCTCCCAAATTTTTTACAACAGCATTCATCATTTTCAGGCAAGCTCACGTCAGTTACCCAAGAAAATATATACTACCCTACAGGAAACATATACACTTTGTGACACTAAACTGAATGCTTAGTGAGGCAAAGACTTCTAAGCAACAGAAGACTGTGAGTGAGATTGCCACTGCAAGCCTGCAATAACAGTAACTGTTTGGTAGCAAATAATCTTATTACTCACAAACAACATTACAATATCAATTGGATAGAATACTATTTATTGCAAAAGCTAAACAGAATATAAATATGACTATCTCACAGTCAAGAACTGAATGACATGAAAGAGCTGTGTTCCAAGAAACCCATGGCTGCAACTATAAAAATTAACTGAAGAATTCATCAGCATTACAATTCCAACTGATCAACAGTAAAGTTACTTTTATGCATGTAAATTTTCTTCTTTAGTTATTTACACTAAGCCAAATTCTTTTCAGAATGCTGTTATGATGGTCTGAGAATGTAAGACAGGCAAGGCTCGTGGATGTACCTCCTTCCCTGGAGGTACTTAAAAGATGGGTAGACGTGGTGCTTAGGGATGTGGTTTAGGGGTGGATTTGGCAGTGTTAGGTTAATGGTTACACTGAATCATATTAAAGGTCCCTTCCAACCTAGGCAATTCCATGATTCTGTAAAAGCAGTACCCTTTATTAGACCTACTAATAGTATCAGGAAAAGGGTGAAAATTTTGACACAGAGGCTCTTCTTCAAGTCTGAAAGAGAAGTGCTAAACTTTAAGGTTAAATACAAGTTGAGAACACTTACGCAGTTCCACAGCTAGGGAAGCTGCCCTTGTCCCCATTGGCATGTTCTGTGTGTTCCCATCATTTCCCATTCAGCATTAGGGTGATCAAATGGTGAGCCAGATTAGGGCATTTACAAACTGATCCTACTCTTGCTTCATTGGTAGTTTTTTGGTCCCATAAACCAGCTCCCCATGTCACTACATGAAGGCTACTGTTAGCGTAAGAGAAGGAAGAAATACATTGCTGGGGCAGTGCAGACCTGCTCCTTTCAGCAGCAACCTTCACTTACAACAATTTAAAGACATCTTAGAAACCCATTCTGAGTTTAATCAGATATGTTAATTGGTTGGACTCTCTGAAAGAGAAGGTAGTTAGGAAACTTTGAGTGTGGGTTGCTGAAAAAAAGACAGGATAGGGGAAATCACCCACTTCTCCGAGAAATAGATGGAAATAATCTATTGCTTACAGAACAGAGGAAGACAAAGAGAAGAATCAGTTAGCCTGATATGGGATCATAAAACCAGTATCTTCGTTGACTCCGTTATTTTTAGCAACTAGTAATTAACTTTAATTCCTAGGTTCATCTTTTTAAGGTGTTTTGTGGATCCCTTATGAGAACTGATTAATTAACAGCTTAGTAGGTGCTTTGTGAGAAATGATTTCCCACTGGTAACTAGGTGTTTGCATGCTTTGCTTTTTCTTTGTGAGAGTTTTCAATCTGTAATGATTAAGTTTACCTAAAGTCTTCACAAGGATATGTTGTACTGACATAATATCAGAAATGAGAGTATAGGGAGAGGGATTACAGGGTCCATGTTTCAATATGATGTTCTACCCTCTGAAGTCTGGTGTGATAGCTTAACAGTTTCACCGGGTGTCAGTGAAAGCTGGAATAATTTATGAGAAGTGAATTCATACGGTACAGATGGAAGTCATGGTGTATAAACCACAAACATGCACGTGCATGAATCTGAGCTGGAGTGCTTTGATTTCAAAATCTGTAAACCTTTGGCTAATAGTAATTGTATCAGATTATGTATCCTTTCTGTGAGGAAGCCACAATGAGGTAATTAACTAACTTTACAAAAAAGCCGAGTGTCTTGTCCATAATCTCACCTGAAGAAATATTTATGTGCTTTGACAGTTTAAGGTCTTTCCTCATGTCTGCCAAGCATATCGGAACAAAACTGTCCATGAATCTTTAAGAGAAAACATTAATGTGTCTAATGATGTCTAGTGATTTGTTTCTATGTACTTTACTGATTGAACACTTACCTACTGTGGCAGAAGCTGATGACAAGAGAGACTTTCCCCAGGAACCCCAAGCTCCCCATCTGCTTGCTTTATACGAGGAGTCTGTGGCCTATAAGAAGAAAAATATTACTCCACTGTCTAAAATTCATGTTTTCCAAAGGCAGAAGGAAATACAAAGACCCTGTCAAGCAACAAAATCTGGCATTTAATAAATTACATCAGCACAAATGTCTGTGCCATTGCTTACAAGGGTATACAATCTGAAAATTGGCAGTTTGTAACATAATACTTGGCTTCCCTAATCATGGTGATGCCTTCTGAGGAATGACTCCCAAGAGACAGAACATACAGAGAAATAGCCCAAAATGATGACTGACAAAAGCTTTGCCACCAGTTCCTCTGACAGATGCTTAAGCTTTTGCACAAAGCAGTCCTTGCATGAAAGGTGTCATTCTTATGGCACTGCAGGGTTGTT
Source organism: Rhinoptilus africanus (assembly GCA_013400135.1). Lineage (NCBI taxonomy): Eukaryota > Metazoa > Chordata > Aves > Charadriiformes > Glareolidae > Rhinoptilus > Rhinoptilus africanus. Next base: position 210,453 of record VXBO01002867.1, read on the forward strand.
ACTGTTCTCACCTCACCCGTTCTTCCCCCAGGAGGAAACCAAGGTCATCAACCTCACTCTGATGTCTGTGAAACTGATCATTTGGCTGTTTCAATATAAAGTCAGATAGGCTAATTAGAACAGCCTTTTGTAGTGGGTTAAACTAACCTGGCAGGCTTTGACTGAAAGGCCCCATAATGTGTTCTGCAGGCTCTACTGCAGCGGCTTCCAGCTGAAGAATTGTAACATCTGGTTGGGAAGGTGCTAATACTGGTGTACACATCTGTGCAGTGAACGCATGACTACAACTTCAATGTGAAACAAGAGCATCCATATGGAGAATTAGTTAAGAATTTGGTGTCATACTGAAATAAAACCTACTTCACATATAGTATCCCTGGGCAGACATGACTTTCTATAGCTTTATTATATTGACTGATTCATATACTGCTTTTATGTTCACAGTTTGGTCACTAAGGCCAGATTTTTAAAGGTCTTTTCATTCCTAAAAGTGATACATATTCTTAATGGGATCCTAAGTGCTTAAGGCCAGTGCTAGATTGGGTATCATGTGGAATTCAAGCTTCTGTGCACAAGAAAGCAGAATGGGAAGCTTAGTTCAGATCCCCTATTCCTGAAAGCGCCTAAAACTCTGGAGATACCTTTACAGATGTCCTACTATTTCTTCAGGCACTTGATCCTGTAAAACCATACAAGTTTATTAGGGCTATTATTAGGGAGAGGCAGGAACCTGTCTCCTTCCTGAATTCTAGTGGGAGTCGGAGTTACAGGCATTGCTGCTTGAGTCTTCTCAGAGGTGTAACCCAGTAGAAGTGCACAGGGAACTCCTAACAATAACAACTGAGTTTAATAAAAACACAGCCAGAGGAGGTGCTGCCCACCTTCTACATTTATGTGTGGTGTTAAGTAATTACCAGTATTCTATAATTAAATAATATTAAGAAACTTGTCTCAAGAAAGACTCCAGTAACATACTATCCCTACACAACCAATTCAAACCCAAAAGCTGAAGTATCCCAAGAGAGCTCTGCATTGTACAGTGTACAGATCCCCTGTCACCTCTTTGAGGTATGTCCCTCTCACTGGTGGAGGGACTAAAACAATGTGTTATGAGCTTTTCCAATTTGTGGATGTCTGAAAATTTTTCAGTGAAGAAGAACATCTTCAACTACGTCACCTGCATTGGATTTGGATGTTGTGTAGATCGTAAAAAAGCCTTGTTTTTCTTAAGTTTTCTTTTATTAACTACTTGCAACTACTCACAGGACTACCAAAGGTCCGCGGATCACAAATCAAAAACTACTGGCCTAGAACAAATTAAAAACTACTGGCCGTTTCACTGAGCCTTGTGAAACATACTCTGGTTTTTTGTAAAGTCAATGACTTGAGAATTAGCAAGTACAAGATCCAGTGCTGCATATGCAACTTAAATTCTGTCCTCTTCTAGGTTCACTCTGTGAACTGAATGAAGCAGATTTGTACAGAAAGCCAGATAACAAAATCACAGGAGCATTATATCTGTACAAAATTGACTAGATTCTTAATAAGATGTATAGTTTTATTGCAGCCAGGCTAGAAAGACCAAATTAATATCATACTAGCAAAAAGAAATTCAACTCTTCCTAGTTTTCAAAAGCTTGGTGTTGCAATTTAACTTATTTTATTACCATGCAGGTTCTCTATATATTAAACTCCCAAGGCTTTTGTGAAAAACAGTATGTACATTGTACAAAATTCTGTCCTTACAAATCAGGGAAGGGAGGGCTTTTATGGAAAACAAGGTATTACTTACTGGACTGCTTTGCTCATTCAGTGTTTCCTCAGATTCAGGTTCTGTATCAAGGCTTACGGTCTCATTGCACTCAGTGGGCACATCTTCAGTCACGTCTCCACTGGAGGGCAGACCTTCAATTATTTTTTCAGTCAAAGGGTTTTCATTAGTAAATATGTCTCCCCCCTGTCCATTCCTGGCACTCTGAGTGGCCTGTCCAAGTTCATCTTGTGAAGACTCATGCAAGATCTCAGCTTCCACAAGGTGTGGCACTGACTCGTGAGGCAACACCTCATTGCTGGGCATTTCCACTACTTCAGGTTTTTCTTCAGATGGGATGTCATCACATGTGCCTTCAGCCATTTTCAATTCTGAATACAGAAAATAAAATAAAGTCTTTCAGATTCCATAAACATTTGAATGACTATAAAATATGCAGCATTTACCATAAGCTACTGCTGAAACACAACACAGCCTTGACGTAAGGCCTCCTGAAGCATGGAGCTCTGTGGCACATGCATTATGCTGGCACTGATATCACAATGATACTCTGAATATTCTCTTCACCTTGCAGAACTCAAGTACGAAGAGAAGCATTACTGTTTTACAAAATATGAACTGGTGAGGGAGAAGCAGTGTTCGTTTGTCTGGAGAAGTCAAATGTAAGAGCTTCCACATGGTTAATTCCCTGTGTTCCAAATTAGATGTGTATGAAAGACCACTAGATAATCTAAGCTCCAGTAGCCAAGCAGCTCTTACTCTCATCATTTCCACACACAGAGGTTCCTATAGCCTGCTGACTGATGGACAGGAGGATGACAAACACAGTGTGACTAAAACTGTGGTGATATCTATGTGCTGGAGAAGGGGCACAATTTGAGAACATGACAGGCCACGGTCCCTGCAGCCATTTCATAGATAGGAAGCATTCATTACTTACACTGTTTCTGCATCACTTGTCTCAAAGGCTTACTGTTTGGGGAGTGTAATGCTTCTCACTTGCTCCTAAAATTCCAGCTGTGATTAAACTTCAGTTTTGAAGCCAAAGTAAGCTTGCATGAGGTACAGTTATTTTTTTTTTTTTTGTAAATTACAAACCAGTTTTAGCTTTCTTACTTCTTTCCTTCCAGTGTAACTTTTTTTTTCTAGAAGAAAAAGACCACTGCACAGTCATCAGGTTGAGGATCCAGGAAGGGAAAGAAATGGCCATTGAGGAAGCTCTGCAGCTGATTAAGGAGCGGCACTGGCAGAGTCCAAAAGGACTACTGCACAGTGATTACCACCACTTACTTGACGGCAACAACAGTGTGCCTGCACTCTACTTAGAGACAACGCTTGACAGGGAGTTGTCACTGCAAGCTCCTGACTATATACTGGGTTGCATGGCATAAAGTAAACTCACACAGTCCTCTCTGCAGATGTTGTCTTTGCATTGATTCCCATCTTAATTAAATATAGTTCAAAGCTTTGTACCTGTTAGGAAGGACTGAGGTTCTAAGAGAGACCAAAGAATGTGGGGAAAAAAAAAAAAAGAAAAAGGCAAAAAGCAAAATATAACTGTGATTTAGGAGAAATCTGCCTGAGAAGCATGTATTTAAATTAGTATATTTTATTAAAGTCTATAGAATCATGTTCATCGGTGGCTTTGGCAGCCTGTTTAGCTAACTTGAATGTAGATCAGCCGTTTGAACAGTTCCTAGAACAGCACTGGGGATCAGTGAATAAGAAACATAAATACATAAATAAGCATTTGGTGCCACTTACATTACTTTAGCTTACACTGTAACTTAATTATGTTTAGAAAACATACATTTAAAAGTGAGAATCTTTGCATCTGCCAAAAGTATTTGCAGTTTTCCATTACAAATATAGCAAATACTATGAAATGCATTAGTGTAGGTAAATTTTGCCATTGTTTTAACAGTACTCACTGTGTGCTGGGCAGCACCACTTAAAGAAAATTTTTGTATTTGCAAACCAAATTCCACCGCCAGATATGAGGATCCTCTACCAAAATGTGTAAAATCTGTACGCACCCGCACCATAATTTTGCACGGGGATTAGACCTTGGTAAGAAAATGCCTTACAACAGCACAATTTGTAAAGGATCCCACGCAGATGTGCACATGAATTTTTGCAGGACTGGGCCATCTTTGGGGACCGCTTGGGCCAAAGTGCCTGAAGTTTTGTGCTAAACTTTCCTCACAGGAGCAAAGGAGGTAAGAGCAAACTCCCACATCTCTCTGAAACCACAGCTATGCTCGACCTGATGGGGCAAGGCGCCATTCAAGCTGTCATCTGTGAGACTCCAGTGATCTAAATCAGCTCGGGCAACTCCGCCCAAGGGGAATTACCTCTCTACAGGTAAGATCATGAGGGAGATGCCACGGCCAGCGCCGGGCCGGGCGGCCCGGCCACCCCTCCGCCCGCAGCGACCAGCCGCCCTGAGGCGGGGACCGGCCTGCCCCGGCCTCCCTTCAGGGGCCGGCAGTGGCGGCACCTGCCGCCCCGCCGCCCCAGGAGTTTCATCCCGCCTGATAAGCAAAGCCCGGCCGCCGGCGGGCGCTGGATCAACGCCTCCGTCAGGGATAACTTTTTTTAAATGGCCGGCGGCGGGGCGCTCCCGGTTCTCTGGACGCCCGCTGTCGCCTCTCCCCCGGCGGGGCGCGGGCAGGCTGCCCCCGCCGACAGCTCCNTTGCGAAGGGGCTGCTGCCCAGCCGCCCCCGCCTTCCAGGCTGCGGGACGGGGCGGCAGCGCGGAGCCGCCACGAAGAGCCGCCCCGGCCGCCATTATCTGCCCTGACGGGCCCCAGCGGCCGGGGCGGGCTGACAGACACCCCCTGTGGGACGCGGGGCTCGCTGAGGCGGCAGAAGGGGTCAGTTTGGCGGCGCTGGTGTGATAACGTTCACACTGAGGCGTTTTTGAGTCTAGTTACTGATCTGCCGTCAAATTTCTTCNGCCCCGCTGCCACCTGCCCCCGCAGAGCGGGAGCAGCCGCAGCGCCGCTCCCTCAGACCCGCAGCGATCACAGCTTCCCCCTTCTTTTTCTTTTTTTCTCCTTCTCCTCCTTTTCGAAATCCCCCGTGGGGCA
>VXBO01002867.1:215435-268857 GCA_013400135.1 Rhinoptilus africanus
TTAATACTTCCTCAAAGTGAGCTGCCAGCAAGCTGCCTACTGGAGGTTGCGGCATTAAACATCTGAGATTGAATTTCTCAGGTGCTGCTTTGCACTTTTGTGATATCTGTGTTTACAGGAAATGCTGCTAAAATAAACTGGGGTGTGTGTGCACCTATTTCCAGTAAGTTGGTGTCAGGGCCGGGCGCGGGCAGCCAGGCGACAAATCAGACTTGGTTGGACAAGGGGATTGCAGGCTTTTGCCCAACAACCTGTGGTTCTTGTTTCTCTCTAATTCTTCATACCTTTTCCTCTTTTTGCCGCTTCATTTTAGGGTGAAGCCTGCCCTTTTACTGTGGTGAAAGGCAGTTCCATGATTCATCACGGCATCCTTCCCATCACTAGTCTTCCTCTGCTGAAGAAAGAAATGCTGTTGCCACAGGAAGCAAATAATACATGTTGTGAATCACTGAGGAGCTGCTATACAAGGTCACAAAATGAAGCCCTAATTCTCAGAAGGGTGCTTCACAAACACGGATCCCGCTATGTAACTTTCACACTTGGCAGGCAAAAGACCCTAAAGTTTCCCATTAAGGTAGGCGGTAGCAGAACAAGTGGTTGTATGTAAGTTTATTTTGAAGGCTTTTCAATGACAATTTAAGTATCAGGGCATGCTGGTAGTTCTAGCGTCTGTTAGGTTAATTTAATAATATTTAGATGTATTTATTGAAAATGAAATCTAGAGTGTCCCTAAGGATTTCCCTCTGCTTTTCAGTGCAGCTTGTGGAGGAGTAACAGCAGTGTCTTAGGAAGAATTACAATAGATGGAGCTCAATAGCCAGAGATTGGTTTTCCCCATGATGGATGGTAATTTTGACTGTAAAGTGGATCTTGTACTGTAGATTCTGTACAAGACCATGCATGTTTTAGTTCTGCAAGACAGTTTTAATCACTATTGTAATATGAAGTTATTACTTCAGGAGGAAATTAACATTGTAAGTGTATAAACGTGTATGTCTGTCTATTGGGGTAGAAGAATGTATTAGTTTCCTGAGTTCCTAAATCACTTTCTTGAATTTAGCACTTGCATTTTCTGATTTTCTTTCACTTTTCCAGTAATTAATTTCACTTGTATTTTCTCACTGTGGTAATACTGCAAGTGGTTTTGGAATAAATAAGCATAGAGATTGACCACTTCTACTCATCTCTGATTTCACTGAAGTTTGTTATTACTCTGAGTATTAACATCTTCCTCATGGGTTTCCAAAAAAATACTTGACTTTTAATAAATAAATAAATGAATGTAAAGAGAAGATGGAAGGAAACAACTACATTTGCCTACTTTTAGCAAACCCAGAATATGCGTAATATTTGAGGAGTATATTCATCTCCTTCCAGTGATTGCACTGGTAAATCTGAGTGGTAAATCTGAGGGATAGGGGCATGCATTTAATGGCAATATGGTTATTTTGCTCTTTAACATATGCTTTATCCCTCTTTATAGTATGTAGGCAGAACTGGAGACCTCAAACTATGCAGTGGCCAGCTCACATTGTCACTTAATTGAAGAGATACTCTCAAATAAGAGTCTCTTAATTTAAGGCAGTTGCTACACGTTAACCAAATGTACGTCTGGTTCTGTATTAATTACAGTAATAGGTAGGTTATATTCAAGCAGTTAAACTATTATGTTACAAACCAAGAATGAATGTTTTGTAGAAGGTCTTACCTCAGGATTTTATCGTGTCCTAAGAATGGATAACAAAATCTTTCCAGCTAAGGGCAGACAATGGTGAGGTTTGTTTGCAACATTATAGGTGTAATTTGCAAACCAGCTGTGAATACTCATCTGTATTGACAGAAATGGAGAAGGAATCGTAGAGTACCACCATAAGGCTCATCAGCATAACAGCAGAGAATATAAATTGTCCATATTCTGTCGCTTTCTACTGTCCTATCTTTCCATTCCTTTTTTGAATGACCTCTTTTTCACTTGAAGCTGAGAAATTAAATGCAATGTACAGAATAAGTTTTAAAGTGAAAAAATAATTATTATGATTATTTCCTCTGCTTCCTGAATCACTGAAATGTTAAATCATGAATGTGTTGTGGTATGTTGTGGTAACTCAGAAAGGTAGGTCGTAGTGTGACAGTTTGGTATTTAGATCTCAACTAAGATGGAATTTCTGAGCAACGTTATACAGAAATAAAGAGAGACTGGTTTATGTCTTTGCCAGGACAATAATCCAAGTGTCTGGGCCTTCATTACCAAAGTCTCTCCTCTGTTTTATTTTAAAAAAAAAAAAAGGAAGGAAAAAAGACCACACCCACCCCAACCACAACACTGCTGGAACAGGAGAGAGATTATTTTTCCATTCCCATTAAATGGAAATTAAAATAAGACAAACAGTACTGTTATAAAAGAGCCTTGATAAGAACTTGACAACTGAATTGGCAAAGCAGTGTAAAACTTGCTCAAAAGAAGTACTTGTTTTCATATTAATTTGATGGAGACAGAAAGTTGGTAAAAAAATAATTTATTTCCCTGCTTAATCTACTGCACATCATGAAAACACACATAAATATCTATATTATATATAAATAATAATTAAATAATGGGGAAATTACAGTAATGTATGGGTGGAGGAAAGCAAATGCCATTTCATAAATTGTCAGTAGGTGGCGCAAACATTTATATAAAAAGTTTGGGCGTTCCTAAGTACTGTTACACAGTAGGATAGAGTTGCAGGAAGTTTTCTTTTTATCTGTTCCTGAGTACATTTTCTGCTTTTTCGGAGAGCAGGGATTTATGGTGAGAAAAGTTTCATTTTATTGATTTTATGTGGCTGCTACTTAGCTACAATTGTTTTATATTCAGCATCTTACTTGAAAATGAGCTATGTTTTCTATAGAGGGTTATTAGCAAGTGGTATGATGCACTTTGAAGTGTAAGGGTAAGAAGTTAGAGTAAAGTTGCTTATGTTCAGTAATTTATCCAAAGAAGCTGGCCAAATGGCAGTCTGGTTGTATTAACAGTACAGACATAGGGGGGTCACAGTGGTGTAATGGAAATGCTTTTTCTGCAGTTCAGGAGTGGGTCTAACTTGATGTTATGTTTAATCCATATGAAAGACCTATTTTTAACATTAGAGTTTTGTATTATGCCGGTAACTTGCAAAGTGCAAGTAGCACTGAATACTGAACCACCTTAGCTCGAGGGTTTCTGTACATTTCTTATATGAAAGTTTAGTCAGTTCATACTGAGTTTATATTGGAAAAACTCTTAAAACATCAATTCTGATCTCTCACTGTTTAAACAACAGGAGAATTTCTTGCTATGATATTGATTTGTTTACTGGATTGCTTCTCTGCTTATATCTTGATAGTGCTCTTTTTGTGAGGTTTGAAGACTTAAGAATACTTCTGGATTAAAAGGGATATGACTATAAAGAATATTTTCTCCAATATTAGCCCCCAAATCATAGGTCATGGGCTATAACGGTTGTTAACTTTGTTGGTTCATAGGATATTCTAAAGAAAGTTTGAAGGTACTCATAAATTAATTTGACTGAAGGCTGGGATATAGGAATGAGAAGGAAAATTAAGCACATGTGGAAGAGCCATATCTTTCTTTCACATAGTCCCTGGATATTGCTGAAATTTTGTCAAATTAGGAAATAATGATTCTAAGGTAGATTTTTTTTTCAGATTTCTCTTGAAGCTGTATATTTTATTTGATTATATACACATTAGTAGTGTTGCCCAAACAATTGCAGGAAAAGGATAGAGAATGCCGATTATCTTTTGTTCTCTACACATGCCCAAATGTCTTTTGAGGGCTATGATGATAAGACTGCACCTGATTTTTCCAAATGAAAATCTGGAAAAAGGCTGAAAAACTTTTGCTGTATTGCCCCGCTATTTCTAGATTATTTCCAAGCCTAGTTTCATGCATTCTTTTCAAAACAAGATCTCAGTGGACTGTTTTTTGTTGTACTGTTGTGATTTTGTAATATAGGAAAGCTATGATGTAGTCGACGTAACGGAAACGCGGTGGGATTACTCGCATGACTGGAGTGCTGCATTGGGTGGCTGCAAACTTTTCAGAAGGGACAGGCAAGGAAGGAGAGGAGGTGAGGTGACTCTCTATGTTAGGGAGTGCTTTGAATGTCAAGAGCTTAATGATGGTAACAATAGGGTTGAGTGTTTATGGGTGAGAATCAGGGGGAGGGTCGAAAAGGCTGATACCACGGTGGGAGTCTGCTGTAGACTGCCCAACCAGGATGTAGAGGTAGATGAAATATTCTACAAGCAGCTGGGAGAAATCTCAAGATCACTGGCCCTTGTACTGGTGGGAGACTTCAACCTACCAGATACCAGCTGGGAACACAATATGGCTGAGAGGGTACAGTCTAGGAGGTTCCTGGAGTGTGTTGGGGATAACTTCCTGACACAGCTGGTGGGGAAACCGACTAGGGAAGGAGCCCTGCTGGACCTGCTGCTTGTAAATAGAGAAGGACTTGTGGGGGATGTGACAGTTGGAGGCCGTCTTGGGCATAGTGACCATGAAATGGTAGTTTTTGATTCTCAGAGAAGCAAGGAGAAGGGTCAGCAGAACTGCCACCATGGATTTCCAGAGCGCAGATTTTGGTCTTTTCAAGAGCCTGCTTGACAGACTCCTTTGGGAGGCATTCATGAAGGGCAAAGGAGTCCAGGAGGGCTGGACGTTTTTCAAGAAGGAAGTCTTAAAAACACAGCAGGCTGTCCCCATGTGCCATAAAATGAGCCATTGGGAGAGAAGACCAGCCTGGCTGAACAGAGAGATATGGATACAACTCAGGGAAAAAAGGAGAGGTTTATGGCCTTTGGAAAAAGGGGCAGGCCACTCAGGAAGGCTATAAAGATGTTCTAAGGCTATGAAGGGAGGAAGTTAGGAAGGCCAAAGCCCAACTAGAGCTTAACCTGACTTTGGATGTTAAGAACAGTAAAAAAAAGTTTCTATAAGTACTGTAGTAGCAAAAGGAGGACTTGGGAGAATCTCCATCCTTTATTGGATGAAGGCGGTAACATAGTGACAAATGATGAGGAGAAGGCTGAGGTACTTAATGCCTTCTTTGCCTCAGGCCTTAGTAATAGAGTCAGTTGTTCCCTGAGTACCCAGGCCCCTGAGCCAGTAGATAGGGGCGGGAAGCAGAATGAAGCCCCTATAATCGAAAGGGAGATGGTGAGGGACCTGCTCCAACACCTGGATGTACACAAGTCTATGAGGCTGGACAGAATCCACCCGAGGGTACTGAGGGAGCTGGCAGAAGTGCTCACCGAGCCACTTGCCATCATTTAGCAGCAGTCCTGTCAAACTGGAGAGGTCCCAGTTGACTGGTGTCTAGCAAATGTGACGCCCATCCACAAGAAGGGCTGGGAGGATGATCTGAGGAACTACAGGCCTGTCAGTCTGACCTTGGTGCTTGGGAAGGTCATGGAATAGATCATCCTGAGTGCCATTTTGTGGCGCATGAATGACAACCAGGTGATCAGGCCCAGTCAACATGGGTTCCTGAAAGGCAGGTCCTGTTTGACAAACCTGATCTCCTTCTATGACAAAGTGGCCGCTTGGTGAATGAGGTAAAGCCTGTGGATGTTGTTTAGCTGGACTTTAGTAAGGCCTTTGATACAGTTTCCCACGGCATCCTCCTGGAGAAACTGACTGACCATGGTTTGGACGGGAGTACTCTACGCTGTGGGGAGACCTTATCGCTCTCTGCAACTACCTGAAAGGAGGCTGTAGCCAGGTGGGGGTCAGTCTCTTCTCCCAAGTAACAGGCGATACAACAAGAGGAAACAGCCTCAAGTTGTACCAGGGGAGGTTTAAACTGGGTATTAGGAAAGAATTTCTTCACTGAAAGGGTTATTAAGCATTGGAACAGGCTGCCCAGGGAATTTTTTTAGAAGACACGTAGACATAATGCTTAGAGATATGGTTTAGTGATGTTTTTTGTCAGAGTTAGGTTGATGGTTGCACTAGATGATCTGAAAGGTCCCTTCCAACCCTGGCAATTCTATGCTTCTATAGGTTGTGTTAGATCAAGGAGAATGTACACTTTGGACCCAGTAACGTAATTCTGAGAAAGCTTGTGGAATGTTAATGGTACAGAGGATGTAGTCCTTGAGTTGTAGCTTTAGTCCAACAAGTGACAGCTATTACTGCCTCATTGCAGAGTCACTACAAATATAAACTCTCAATTCAGACATTTCAGTATTAAGGGAAGGTCAAAAGCCAGTGCAATCATGAATGAGCACTACAGAAAGCTTCATACAACAACTACAATTTAAAAGTAATGGGAGGAAGAGGGGAAGAACGTTCTGAGGAAGCAAAAAGATTTCAGAAATCTGGAAAATAACTTTACATTAAGATTTACACATATAAAAATGTTAGCTAAGTTCTTACCAGTTCCTCTTTCAGAAAGGCAGTCTAATGGAGTTATGGCAATATCTAAAAGGAGATTAAAGGCAGTATTCACAATGGCTGACTTAAATAAAGGGAGGCTGGCTACCCTAAAGTCCTACATTCAGAAAGGAAAAGTGTCTTCCATGAGGGAAAATCAAAGCAAAGCCACAGTTACAATTTTTCTCTAAATTGTGTTTAAGTAAGCCTCTCTCTCACAACAGAGACATTTGAGGTCAGTGTCTTTATATTAGAGCTAAATTTTGTGTACAGAGGTTCTACAACTAGTATTTTTGTGTGTAGCATGCAAATATTTTCAATGTGTTATTTGTTGTCCTCTAGGTACACCTAACAAATTAGACATGGGGACACCCCACTTTCAGAGTCTAAATCCAGGAGATGCTCGAGGCCAGACAAGAACCAGACTTCTATGGACTTTCCCATAGCATAAATACAGAACATCCCACCTCCCGCCCCTGTTTCCCCAGTTGAAATGAGCACTAATGACCAATCTCAGCTACTTAAAGGCATTCAGAGTTTGATTAACTCTCTTGAAGCTCTATCTTATGTTTCAGTCTGGTTTTATAGTCCAGAGTCAATTAAAAAAATACCTGAGTCTTGTTCATACCCTTCAAGAGAGAATCTGAGGAGAGGACGACCATACTGACCTCAAATATTCTACTTTCTGCTCAAAGTGTATTATACAGTTGTGGAAAGCCTTCATAATATGTTGAATCACAGCAGTAATTTTGTAAGCGTGCAGCAAATTTTAGTCACCTATGAAATCAGACATGTTTTGTGAGAAACAGACTCATTATATATTAAATACAGCATATTTACTAAATAGAAATTTCAGTGGTATTCTCTTAATAAAGAATGCCTCTCCTGGATGATAATAGGTGACTTCTTGGTTTTTTGACTCAAAGGTAGAGATGAGAAACTGGAACCTTAAAAAATCAATCTGTTTGGTAGCTCCTTCATAGACACACTTAATGATACAATCTGGTTTTTATTTTTGTTTGTTTTGCTACAGGATTAGAACAAAGATGGACAGATAAGTAAAGTATTGAGCATCTGCAAGGAACCAGAAACCAATGACAGAAAAAATGGGATTCCTTAGAAAATTCTTTCTTTACAAGAGTCTGTTTGCATTAACTTGTTGGAACCAAGTCAGCCTGTCTGTGGAAAAAGAACTCTTTACATCTGTTTCTAACTATTTTCCAGAAGATGGTTCTGACAAAAAAGTCAAGAGCCTGCCACTTAATACCAATAATCATCAGTCCGAAGCTAATTTTGACTGGGTTGTGATACAAAATACTACAGAAAGCCTGTCATTGTCAGAAATCACAAATGACAATGTAAAAAAATTAGTAGCTTTATTATCTAATTTCAGGCAAGGCTCCAAGTTACAAAATCTGACACTGACAAATGTGTCAGTGGACTGGGATGCTCTTATCAAAGTTTTTCAGACTGTATGGCACACATCCGTTGAATACTTCAATGTTAACAATGTAACACAATTGTCAGACATCGAAGGACATTACTTTGACTATTCAGGTACCTCTATGAAAGCACTGACAGTGAAAAAAGTTTTAGTCAAAGATCTGTACTTCATGCAGGATGACCTATACAGAGTATTTGCAGACATGAATATTGCAGCCTTAACAATAGCTGAATCAGAGATGATACAAATGCTGTGCCCTTCATCTGATAGTCCGTTTCGATACTTAAATTTTTCAAAGAATGATTTAACAGATCTTCTTTTTCAAAAATGTGACAAATTAATTAAACTGGAGACATTAATCTTGCAGAAGAATAAATTTGAGAGCCTTTCCAAGGTGAGCTTCATGACCAGCCGTATGAAATCACTGAAATATCTGGACATGAGCAACAACTTGCTGAGTCACGCTGCTCCTGATGTGCAATGCCAATGGTCTGAGTCTGTAACAGAGNCTGTGCATCTACCTGGACGTGCCGTGGTACGTGCGGATGACGTGGCAGTGGACGCAGACGAAGCGGCGAGCTTGGCACAGCCAGCCCGAGGAGCAGGAGAGGGTTCTGCAGTTTCATGCCTTCATTTCCTACAGCGAGCGTGATTCGTTGTGGGTGAAGAACGAGCTGATCCCGAACCTGGAGAAGGGGGAGGGCTGTGTACAGCTGTGCCAGCACGAGAGGAACTTTGTCCCCGGGAAGAGCATTGTGGAGAACATCATTAACTGCATAGAGAAGAGCTACAAGTCGATCTTTGTGTTGTCTCCCAACTTTGTGCAGAGCGAGTGGTGTCACTACGAGCTGTACTTTGCCCATCACAAATTATTCAGTGAGAATTCCAACAGCTTAATCCTCATTTTACTGGAGCCGATCCCTCCGTACATTATCCCTGCCAGGTACCACAAGCTGAAGGCTCTCATGGCAAAGCGAACCTACCTGGAGTGGCCGAAGGAGAGGAGCAAGCATGCCCTTTTCTGGGCTAACCTGAGGGCAGCTATTAGCGTTAACCTGCCAATGGCTGATGGAAACAGGTGTGGGGAAATTGATTAAGAATCTTTCTAATGGAGTTTCTTCTGTTTTTTTCTTGGTGAAGCAATAAAGACTTTATGATTTCCATTAGTTGTTAATGTATTCAATTTTTATTACAGAACCTTGTTTCTACATCGTTATCTGTGCTGCCTCCTAACTGTGGGCAAAATTCAACTTGCCTTACCTGAGGTCTCTTGAGATTGATACAGAGACAGCAAATCGCAAATGAGTTTGGATAGAGATTTTGAAAAACAGCTTGAAATACTGTAGCAAATTTTTCTCAGCAGAATAAAATCTGGAGCAGTTGGTATAGTCATGTGGAAGAATGCTTGAGTTTCTGGAAAGTTTGCAGAGCTGCATTAATCACAAGGCTTTGGCAGCTTGGTCACAGGACTTCTTTTGCTAGAATTAGCTTGCAAGAAAGAAAATTATGCATCCTGAGAAGATACTTAGGAGTCTAGAGCTTGAGATAGCCTGGGTTGTGTTTTCTCAGATTCAGTGAAGCTTAAAAGGATAGGACCCAGATACAGGAATCTGTGAACATCCAGCACAGGTGGACAAAAATGGCCATGCCACAAAGGAGGACTGAGTGAGGAAGATCTGCGGGTTTTTTTCTTAAAAAAAAAAAAAAAAAAAAAAAAAAAAAAAAAAAAAAAAAAAAAAAAGATGAGCTACTTCACATTTTGGGGCTCATAGTTTGGCACTGTTGTAGAGTGAAGCAGAGAATTGACAATCGGAGCTCTAATTCCCATCCTCCAGTAGAGTCCTGGTACCATTTTGATCCTGTGAGATACTCAGACCAAAAAGGCAGAGGGTATCTGCAGCAACATAACTGCTTTCATCATCACTGGCTATATCTTGAGAAACTCTTGACTTCTCCACACCATGCTTTTTGTTTAGCTTTCTACTTTTTTTCATATCACCAGTATATTTTACTTTATGCTTATTATTAAAAGAATCTGTCCTTTTCAACCGAAACAGTATCTTTTGCAGCACAGCTACAAGTTCCAATCAGAAAGGGAATAATCAGTCAAAGGCTGAAAAAATTTGCCAGGTCTTGGGACAGCAGATAAGATGCTCTATTTATGGAGTCAGGAAGACAAGCTACATTTACAATATTTACCGTTCTTTATAGAAATACAGTAGGCCCCATTACCTGTATTTATGCTTTTTTGGTTTCAAGAAAACATGGCTGGTCTCCGACAAACATTCACAACTGCTAAAGATGATGACAGCAAGCTTCCTCTGTGCCCCCAGAAGGGGAGGTGTTTGCTGTCTGGAACACCAGACCTAAATGACCAACAAGCAGGAAGTTTTCCTTTCAAAAATGGATGTTAGCATGAAGGCGAGAGAAGAAGGGGTGTTAAGATAAAATACTCATTTCGTATAGAATTTTCGCATTTTATCTTGTTCTTGTCTTCTGTTATTATTAAAAAATTATTGTGATTTTTTTTGCCTGAGGTCTAAGCAGGCAGAGGTCTCTTGAAGTCTTGAACTGTGAGCAACTGTTCAATGCTTTGTAGGGGAGAGATCAAATTTAACACCTTTAGCTCTCTCATCCCACTTAGCCACAGAATTAATGTAACACACCTATTATCAAGTTGCAGGCATTTCATTCAGGACTGCAGAAAGAAATGTTTTCTGTGCTCCCTCTTTCCCTTCGAACTAATGCTTCAGTATATTAACGTTTAACCCTTAGAAAATTGAAGATTAACAGATTAACTTGGTTTGCCTGTCCCTTTCACCCAACCGGGGACAGCTGGATTGTTACAGAGTGGCTTGCTTGAAAATTTTCTGTGAAAGCCTCAAAGTTTTAGCTCAGCAGCCCTTGAAACTTCTGTAATAGCTTTAACGTCCCCTGTTGTGTGTGGAGCTTTAAGAACTCGTATGACTGCTTCTGTTGGCAGGGGGAGAGAAAAAACCTCTGAAAGCTAGAGAGTGCACCAGGAATCCTTCCTGTTACTCAGGTGGGAGCACACAGCTGTTGCCAGAAACTGATTATTTCTTACAGGAGTGGAAGGTTTTAGCAGGGGTCTGCTTGCCACTTTGGAAGGAACTTGTGAACTATGTGACCTCTGGCAATGTAGCTGATGCGATCATAAGCAGAAATATATAATTACAGGTTTCTGGTATATGTCCAAAATCCTTTTGTGAATAATGTTGGAAAGGGAGGTTTTTAATGAGCATGGGGAGCAATTAAAACTTGTACTTTGGAACCAGAAGCCCACACATTATTAGATTTTTTGTCCACGCTATGTGCCAGATAATTCACAAAACAGGTACACATGCAGTGAATTACTGCATATAGTTTCTCTGATGCCACAGGAGTGATTTTCTCAAGCAGTATATATCAGAATACTTCAAATGATTATTTTAGCCTCCACCATACTCTGAATACTTCCTATAAAAGCGGTTTTAGTCCAAGAAGAAATTCTTCCCATACATGGGCCCATGTGTTAGTCTCACAGCCCATGTCAGCTGCTTTATCCGCACATTTGGGGAAGTGGCTACCCTTTCCTGTGCACCCTGGTGGAGTGAGACTGCAGCTGGTTCTGCACTGAGAGCTGTAACTGCTAATGCACTCCAGATAGGAGGAAAAGGGAGTGTGTAAATATATTCTGATGTCAGATACCGTATCAGAACACATTCCTGGCATTTGACTAGTCATCTTGGTGACTAGCAGGAATGCTATTTTTACATACGTAATAATATCAATGTACAAAACTGATAACATGGGGGGTTAAACACCCTCCAAAGCCTAGAAAATGTGCAGAATGAAGTGAAAGTGTAAATGTTTTTAGATCTATTTAAGTAGTGTGTGGTGTAAAGGAAACTGAGCTGTGACAGACTGGGAGTCCAGAGGCCATGTGGGCTGCCCTGCTGAGAGCCCAGCTCTTTTTTAGCTTTAGAAATGTTGCTAACTGTCAGCACTGAAGCTCAATTGCAGAGGGTTAGAGCTGGGAAAGGCACCCGAGGGTAAAGAATAAGACTGAGAGGGAAGTGAGGCATTCTGCTGAGGGGAAGGTTCAAAACCTCTGTGAAACCTGCATTTTTGCTCAGGGGTTCAGTCTGGCTATTTCTTCTTTCAGAAACATTTACTGAGAGTGACTAAAATGCTCATTTGTAGTCACTATTCTGTCAAGAGGAAGCAGCTTTGATAAACTAATAAATGAGAAGGTTCTGTATTCTGCAGGATGGCTCTCTGTTAGCACTTTGATTTCCGCAGCTTCGATCCTTGTGTCTATTTATGCCCAAGCAAAACAGGCTTGGGCATAAATGTGGCATGATCTCTGCCCGTTTTGACTTGTGGTGGCATTTAGCCCTTGTTTCACCTACGTGGCACACAGAACAATAAGGTAAGTTGTGACAGTAAGAGCTGCAGTTGAAGATAAGGGCCTTCATATGACCAAATACTGTCTTTGCAACTTTTAGTAATTGTATTAACTCTTCACGAGTGCTTGGATGAGTCCATCTGCTCTGGCTATGTTTTAACTTGGTGTTTTGCACATGCAAGTTCCCTTCTGCAGGTCCAGTTGGAGAGATACTTCACGCCCTTGGGCATAGTGCTGGTCCTAAATAGCTTCTGGTGTCCAGCCAGGCGTAGCTGCGGTTCCTCGCTGGGTAAGTAATTGCAGGCAGAAGTCTGAACTGTGCCTTGAGGAGAGGCTGTTTGTGAAGCTAGGTGCTCATTGATAGAATCAGCTGCAAAAAAACCCAGCAGTATAAACTTGAGAAACGGAACAAGATACCTGTGTGAGTGCACAGACATGCTGACTGTCGAAAGGATGGTATTGAGCTGGTACCTTTCAGGATGCATGAACAGAAATACACTGCTTTTTTGATTTTGTGTATCTATCATGCAAAATGATTTATAAGTAAAATGAAACCAGCCCCAAACACAACTTTGCTGAATTGGTTAGTAAAAATAATGTTATGTGATGTTCCCAATGATTTAGCAAAGGTATGCGTGCGTATGAGTTTTATTTTAACTAGTTGCAAGTTTTTCTTTGTGGCAAACTCTGTATTTGACTGTATTTTAAAGTCTCATAAAGAAGCATGGTAAGGAAATTAAACACTACAGCTGAAGATATTTGCTTTTTACGGCTTCGTGTGCACTGTAGTCAGTTCTGACAAAAGCTGATGGTGTATTTCATTTTGTCCATGCAACAAAGCTTTTTCATTGGTTATAACCAATGTAAGTAAATGCCAACGTAAGTAAAACTGCCAATGGTTTGCATAATTTAGTTCTCAATTTGATTGTGATGCTATTGTTCTGTTGACAAGGGCCTTAAGACAAGACAGTATCAGCTGACAAGCAGACTCTTGCTGCTTACTGAGGAACATTCACGATCCCCGGTCTTGTCTTGGGCCACAGGTGCCTCAGAGCTGTCTGTAACAGATTGCTCAGATTCGCTGCACTGAGCTAAGCGGGATGGTTTCAGTTCAGTTTCAGACTATTTCACTCAGACTATTTCACTCAGACTGTTTCACTTCAGACTATTTCACTCGTCGATCTCAAAATGAAAACCAGAAATTTTCCGTCAGCAAAACAAAGGCTTAAATTATTCTTTACACCATTGAAAAGTTAATTGCAAAAGAAAAGTTTCAAAGGAATGTGATGCAAGCTTGAAATATAACTGGCACTGCTATCCAGAAAAAATTGCCATATTTCTCAGTTTTGACTGAACCCCTTCTTGCCTTCAGCTCTCCTCCAAAGTGCTGTTTTATGGGGTGGAACGAGCTCTAGGTTGAGTCCAGAACGGGCCCAGGTGCCCCCTTCTCCCCCTAGTTTGCTTGTACCTGAAGAATTCATTACATATTTCATGAATTTAATCTTAGAATTAATTAAGATTAAATAAATCTTCATTCATTTATTAATCTCTGCTTCTTTCTGCCTTGCTAATTAATCTTACTGAAGCATGTTGTGTTAGTGTGGAGGCTTGTGGGAGCGAGGTGTTTGTTTTGGTTATTTACATCTGCCTTAGCAATATGCTCACTCTCTGCTCTGTTGATTTGCTCGCTAGGCTCATGTCCCTGTTCAAGACATTAATTGAAGGGCTGCTTTATTGCATTCCTCCATCCTCAGATTGCCCTATATTGCTGTGTTCTTCATGGCTCCTTTACAGCTTTCGTAACACAGAGAATATTCTCTATAGCTCATTTTTAATATTTTTTTGAAGAAAGCTAGAATGTGCAGCATCCCTGATAACCATCTGCGGCCTCTCTAGTGTAAATATGACTGACCTGTAAAGGTTTCGAACTGTGCCAGTTTGCCCCTGTTACTAGCTTTTGAGATCTAAGCTTTTGCCATCTGTCAATGTGCTACATTAATTAGTCTGCTTGCTGAGTAAAACAGCTCAGCGGGGTAGAGCTCTGCAAGAGATTTTGATATGAAGAGAAGTTGGCGGTGGGAGTTCTGCTTCCTCTTTTCTGTGTGTGCGAACAAGGAGATGCAGTTGACGAATTTCTAGAACATCTGTGTAACCATCAGAAGCAGACATGAAATTAGAAATGCAGAATTATTTAAACAGTCTTACTTTGGTGATTATTCTGTGCTGCAGATAGGTTCATTTCCTCCTAAACTGTACTGCTATGTAAGTACTGCTCGAGTCTGGACTGTTAAAAGTTTACTTTCGTTGTGCTCTTAATACCTGCATTGTAGGGAAATTTGATTAATTCTTAGAATTATATAGCCTATATAAGAAAACTCTGTCCTTTCTACTTCCTGAAGTACTAATTATTAAGGAATTAACATCTCGTGAGATTCTCCATCTTGAAGATTACATATGGTTGAAATTCTGTTTTGAGGATGTTAACCAAGTATGAAGAGGTCTTTTACTTTTTCTTTGGTTGGAGGTGAATTCCATACACAAAAGGTGGGTTATATTTGCTTCATTATTTACATTTTTTTTCTTCTTGTTCTGTGTATTTTGGGCTCCATCAAATCTCAGGTGCTTATGTTTCTTCCCTGTTGGAAGATATTCTTAGATTTTGAAATTTTAGTGAAAATGCTCATCTGTATGTTGAACTTCAACACAGAAGAAAAGAAAAAAAAGTTAGGTTTTCATTCTCAATTTTCATTCTCAGCGAAATCCAATTTAATACCATCATAAAATAGTGTTGGAAGGGTAACTGTTGATCCTTAATATTGCTTTGCTTGACATATCTGCTTTATTCTTTGACCGTGGCACTCTTCAGCGCTCTACAGCGTGGATCATCCCTTCTTGCAGTGTATAGCATAGCATGAACGGTAAATTAAAACTCCTCTGGCAATGGAGCATGGACTGTTTGTTTTTTCTCCCTTCAGAAAGTTTCTTGCTTTGTTCCTGATATCCCTTTTGCCCTGGGAAAGTTCCTCCAGATAGTTCCAGATCAAAGTTTATTTGATTCAAGAGGTTCTTTACCAATTTGTTTCAAGAGGTTCTTTACCAGCCTGGACCCCGAAAAGCAGGGTCAGCTGCCCTTTGAAGGGAGCTGGGTCAGATTTCCTTGTCTTGGTTCTTCTTGTGAGTCATATTGTACTTTGACCAACCATCATTTCCATTCTCATATTCTGTTCTATTCAGATACCCTTTCTGAAAGAATTTGACCTCTCAATTGGATTCTGTTGAGGTAGAAATTTACTCTTTACTGAATAGTCTTTTATTGATTTTGGTGATGTTAATTACATGTATTTTTGCTTTACTTATTTGAAAGAAAGCTTGATTAAGGAGACTTGGAGGGGAAGGGATGAGTTTTGATACTAATCAGTCAAATTATTGGGGGCTAACACATTTTATAACCTAGAAGTGAAAAAAATAGTCTTTTGGATTTTATTTAACGAAAGATTACATAGGGCAAGAATTTTAAAACTTTTCTTTTTCCAAACAAAATCAGATTAGGAAAAAAATCAGGGCTGTTTGTCTCCTGTAACAGTTTATGAGTTGCTCATGCTTCAGTTGGCTGTGTGTTGTGTTAAATGCTTAATGACAAGAGAGTAATGCCCAGGTCATGCTTTTCCATGACAGACTCATGCCTCTCCAAACCTATGTAGGCTATAGATAGATATGACCATATATTAATTCTGCTGGAGCATTTTCCGTCTGTTTCTAGAGAGATTCTTTGTCAAGTTGCAGCTGTGGGGTTATTTGGAAAATGTAGGAGATATACTAGGTGTCCTAGGAGTCTTTGGGAGTGTCGAGTGTTTTCTTTCGGATTTTTGAGTACTGCTACTTTATATGTAGTGTTCGGTTATGCTGTGGTTTTCCTGTTGGTGTGCTTTTGGACAGACCGACATTACAATATTCATGAGACAGTATAATTCCTCCTCAAGCTTCTTGGCTTACTGGAAAAATGGACCCTTATGTCTTTGTGCTATAGCAAAGACCAAGCTGATCAGCTTCTCGGATCAGTTGACCCTGAGGGGGTGCATGGCCGTGTCCTGGGTTTGGAGTGTGAAGAGGAATATCCTTTGTCTCTTCTGACTGAAGAGATCGCATTTGCACTGGTTCCTGTGAAGGGTCCGTGGGACTTTTGGAGTTCTGTCCCCAGACATGTCTGGACATGGTGTGTAGGGAAAGAGCAGGTGAGAGGCTTGTTGTGTTCTCCTTTACTCCTAAATGCACTGATATCTGTGCTGGTTTTGAATTTTTGAATGTTGGGAAATTTGTAGTTCTTAGCATCTTTGTGTTGTTTTAAGTTACCACTGCTTGTATTCCTGCCATTATAGAGAGATTAGTTTGTACTTAACTGAGACAATCAGTAAGTGGAATTAAAGAATGGGGGTGAGGAGGCTTGATAAGAATTTAGAACAAGAGTATGTAAAAATAAAATTTTTATTATGTAAATTTTGTATTTAATTTTATTTCAGCAATAAAAAGCAAATTCAACAGTTCAATAATTTCAGCAAATTCCATGTGTTTTCTTTTCATAGGGCTGGACTCATCACTGAGAAATATTGATCAGCAAACAAAGATAGGCTTTTGTGTTTCTGTGACGAACCAAGATAAACCTGGAAGGCATAATGGGACCCCTTTCAAATATTTATGTGTTTGCCTGTATCTTTACATTCACGCTATGGAATAATATCCATCCAACTGTGGAAAATGAATTTATTGCAAATTATTCAAGCAGTTTGCTAACTAGTGTTCCAAAAAACATTCCAGTCCGTACTCAAGTATTAGATTTATCACATAATAGGATCTCTAGACTTAGTGCCTCAGAATTTATTTCTCTTTCTGACCTTCAAGTATTAAATCTTTCTCATAATCTAATTACGGAGCTTGACTTCAGTGTCTTAATTTTTAATCAAGATTTAGAATACTTAGATTTATCTCATAATAACATTTTGAAAGTTTACTGTCAAACTCTTGCATATCTTAGACATTTAGATCTTTCTTTCAATAAGTTTACTGTACTGCCCATCTGTCAGGAATTCGGGAACCTGTTTCATTTGGAGTACCTAGGATTAAGTGCCACCATGATGCGAAGGTCAGACTTCAGGTATATCATACATTTGCAGCTGCACACTGTCTTCCTAACCTTAGAAGACTTTTCTCTGTATGAGCCTCAGAGTCTGACAGCCTTGAATACAAGGAGCCTCCACATTGTTTTTGCAGCAAACCAAAACTTCAGTTTTTACCTCTTGTATGATGGAATGAGCACTTCAGAAAACTTGAGTATAGTTAACTTAAGATATACCTTGAGCTACAAATATTTCCCCTTTCCTCCTTTAACGCTTCGGAAGAGAATCAAGACAACAGCTCTGATGCTTGACACTGTGGACTTACAATGGGCTATCATTTTGCAAATTTTCCTGCTTATTTGGTATTCACCTGTGGAGCATTTGACTCTGAGAAATTTGACTTTCCGGGGACCACTGGGGGAGCTGACTGAATATGAATTTCTACCCTTATTGGGTGCTCTGGAACAAATACTCTCTTTGGGTGGCTCCATGAAAGTGCTGACTTTGGAGCATGTTCGTAATAAGGTTTATTATTTCAACCAGGAGATTGTATACAGACAGTTTTCAGAGATGAATATTGCCAGTTTGACAATATATGATGCATATATGCCACACATGCTTTGCCCCAACAGAACAAGCTCATTTCAGTATTTAAATTTTTCTCACAATGCCCTGACGGATGAATTGTTCCAGAATTGTGGCACTCTGACAGATTTGAAATTACTTATCTTACAGAGGAATAAATTTGAGAGCCTTTCCAAGGTGAGCTTCATGACCAGCCGTATGAAATCACTGAAATATCTGGACATGAGCAACAACTTGCTGAGTCACGCTGCTCCTGATGTGCAATGCCAATGGTCTGAGTCTGTAACAGAGNGTGCTGGTGGCTGTTGTGGCCTTTCTGTGCATCTACCTGGACGTGCCGTGGTACGTGCGGATGACGTGGCAGTGGACGCAGACGAAGCGGCGAGCTTGGCACAGCCAGCCCGAGGAGCAGGAGAGGGTTCTGCAGTTTCATGCCTTCATTTCCTACAGCGAGCGTGATTCGTTGTGGGTGAAGAACGAGCTGATCCCGAACCTGGAGAAGGGGGAGGGCTGTGTACAGCTGTGCCAGCACGAGAGGAACTTTGTCCCCGGGAAGAGCATTGTGGAGAACATCATTAACTGCATAGAGAAGAGCTACAAGTCGATCTTTGTGTTGTCTCCCAACTTTGTGCAGAGCGAGTGGTGTCACTACGAGCTGTACTTTGCCCATCACAAATTATTCAGTGAGAATTCCAACAGCTTAATCCTCATTTTACTGGAGCCGATCCCTTCGTACATTATCCCTGCCAGGTACCACAAGCTGAAGGCTCTCATGGCAAAGCGAACCTACCTGGAGTGGCCGAAGGAGAGGAGCAAGCATGCCCTTTTCTGGGCTAACCTGAGGGCAGCTATTAGCGTTAACCTGCCAACTTCTGTTGAAGCAAATGAGGAACAGAGCGATGTTACTTCTACTAGTAGTATAAGTGAGTATGTGAATATCTGATTTGACTGTCTTCCGTTAAACTGTGTTAATCGATTTTTTGTATTTTTCACAGTATTCCTAGTTTGCAGCAAAATGTTGTTGTGATACATACAGAAATTGCTATTGCTTATTCTAGTCCAGAAAGTAGTCAGAAGTCTTCTGTAGTTGCCCATTACCAACAAAGAGAAGGAGAGAGAAATTTTCATAGGGCTTCCACTTATTTTTGTTGATGTGGGTTGCTTTTATTTTGGGCATATGGAGGAAAAGAAGGCCATCAGAAGTACTCAGCATGGATTCACCAAGGGGAAATCATGCCTGACTAATCTGATCGCCTTCTATGATGGTGTGACTGGATGGATGGATGAGGGGAGAGCGGTAGATGTGGTCTACCTTGACTTCAGCAAGGTTTTTGACACAGTCTCCCACAGCATCCTCATAGGGAATCTTAGGAAGAGTGGGTTAGATGAATGGACAGTGAGGTGGATAGAGAACTGNAGCAAAGGGCTACAGAGATGATGAGGGGACTGGAACGCCTCTCTTATGAAGAAAGACTGAGGGATTTGGGTCTCTTTAGTCTGGAAAAGAGGCGTTTGAGGGGGGACCTAATTAACACTTATAAATACTTGAAGGGTGGGTGTCGGGAGGATGGGGCCAGGCTCTTTTCGGTAGTGCCCAGTGACAGGACAAGAGGGAATGGGCACAAACTTGAGCATAGGAAGTTCCACCTAAACATGAGGAGGAACTTCTTTCCCTTGAGGGTGGCAGAGCCCTGGCACAGGCTGCCCAGGGAGGTGGTGGAGTCTCCGTCTCTGGAGACATTCAAAACCCGCCTGGATGGGTTCCTGTGCAACCTGCTCTAAGGTGGCCCTGCTCTGGCAGGGGGTTGGACTAGACGATCTACTAAGGTCTCTTCCAACTCTATGATTCTGTGATTCTGTGGGCTTTTCCCACTGAAAGCCATATTTGACAGTAACAAAAACGGTGGTTGTTCAATGTCATCAGGACTGTGAAGGCATGCATGCCCTCTTTGTTCTGACATGGATGTTGTAGGGTTAGGGTGGTAGGGATCTGCTTCCTTGGGTTTAATTGAAAAGAAGAAACCTCTTGTTTAAATCCCTTCCTGTACATTGCTATAGTAGATGTCAAGGATAGAGTATCCCTACACCTTCCACCTCTTTTCCCTGCCTGGAAGTCTTTCCCTTCATCTCAGAGAGAGGCTTTCCTGGGCAAGAGCTGAAAGGTGGAGCCATTAATCCCTGTTTAATATTCTCCTTGCTTTTTTGTACTAAACATTCCCACTTGTCTAAATTTACGTACCACGTCATGTTTTCATAGAATCTGCTATTCATAAGCTTCAAAATAATAGTTAATATTCGACCTTATGAAATTTTTATAGTGTTATAATATTGCTGCTTTCTGCTGTGATCATATCAAGTTATATTGGGTTGCCTGTTTTTCGTGTTTTCTAAAACATAGTTATATATTTCAATAAAATATTTTTCTTATTCTGAACTCTTTCAACTGTAAGAGGGTTTCACTAAAAAAATTTCCCTCAGTTGTGCCAATGTAATTCTCCTGTTAAATTTTAAAATGCATTTTATTGCTATCTCTCTGCAGCAGTTAATAAGTAACCTACATTATAATGTAGTGCTATAGGTATTTAGAATATGTTTTACGCAATGATAACAGGAAACCCCCTCATATTTATAGAAAATTGGCAATGCTGCAAATGAACAGTGGGAAACAAGACTTGCACAATGACTGAGAAAGAGTGGTAGTACCAGAATTGTCGCTCAATTAGGTCATTTTTAAAGTATTTAAACTCAGAAGCTTGATATTTAGAGGTAAATCCCCTTTTATCTCCAGACTTTCACTGAACTCTTGTTACCTTACCCTTTTATTAGCAGTCGTCATGCAGGTGAAAAAGTAGTAATTTTCATTGGGAAATAATTTCTCTTGCTAAAACCAAACTGGTTAAACTAATGGTATCTGTTGATAGGCGACACATTTGCTGTGCTTGGATTTAATTTGACAATCTAATAAACCTCTCATTTTTTGTCTATTATTAAATTTCCTGGTGTCATTTCACTGGTAATGAGGAGTTGTGTAATTATACTTATGGCTTCATGGAAATGCAAAGCCCTTCTGAGCACAACTGTGAGCGTCACGTGCGGTGAGCGAGCCGGTAAGAGGTTGTCATCCTTGTCACTCGCCAAAGCGGCTGACTGAGCGCCTCCCAGGCCTGTGTGGTGGTAGCCAGATGGAGCAGTGGGTGGGAAGCTATGGGAGAGCTTCCTGGTGGCCAGAGGGGCTGAGAGAAGGCTGTGCAGCCACCTACCAGCGCAGGGTAACGGGGTGTCTCAGCAGGATGCTAAGTGCCTGGCTCCGAATGCAGATCTTTGCAAAGAAGGGCTAAAAATCTTGATTAAGTCTTAATTACAGGTGAAGGGAAGTTGGCTACAGACTTCTTTGGCAACACGTAACTGAGATCTCCCCCTTCCCAAAGCCAGGATTGAGCTTTCTTTGTGTACCTTAGAAAGGGCTGCTAAACCCACAGTACTTCAGTGGGAGCTGGTGGATGCATCATGCTTGGAAAGCAGCTTATTTATGATGAGAGGAGATGTTCGAAGACACAGAGGAGCTTAGAGCTCTGCAGGAGTTCGAGTCAGGAAGGCTTTTACTATGCCCTGAGAGTTACTTGTGCTTCATGGCAACCCAAAATGGAGGCCAGGGGCATCGGACACTGCGGGGTATCCCCAACCTCCTGTGCCAGCCGGCCAGCTATAGAAACCTGCGAGGCACTTTCCACAGGAAGTTGTGATGTCAAAGCTGGGGCTGCAGCCTGAACCTGCTGCTGGAGCTGTGACATTTCTTCCTTCACAGGTCTTTCCCAACTGTTCAGCATCCCTCTGGGTGCAGGTTCTTTACTTTCTCCGTAACATCTCTGTCTGCTCTTAGGCAGTTGCCTCCTAAGCTTTAGCGGCTCCATTTCAGCTGCGTCCAGAGTTACGTCTGTCTATAATTTTCCGTTTGTGTGCTGTATGGCTCTCAGGTACTTAAAGAACCATTCAGTTGTGGAGGCCAGTGCACCCTAAACTGGTTAGGAGTTTTGTAGCGTTGACCTCTCCAGCGCTCCTCCACGCTCTACAGTGGAGAAACTGTGCCCCTCCTTCCTGAAAGACTACAGTTAATGGGCACATAGCCTGGCCTGTTTACTAGACGAGAAAAGAGGAAGTAAAATTTCTCAAATCAGGCTTTCCGGCCTCTGTAAATGTAATGCATCAGCAAACTGGGTTTTATGTCCTAAGTAACCTACAGGGTCTGGGCCAGGGAAGAGTCCGTCACCTTTAAGACTGTTTGGAAACCTAAATTGTAGGTAGGCTTGAAAGGAATAGTTTCTGAAGTTTGCTAATGTCTCGTTTTAGGATATTAACCTCTAACGCCCCTTTATACACTGCCCTTTCTCCCTCACAGATCTTTCATCCACATGCCAAGTATTTCAGTTATTTGCATACTGTCCTGTACGCTACAGCCGCTTCCAACACGCCTCTGAGTTCCTTCCATAAAGCATGTTTGTTTGTTTTCCTTTTGTTAAGCCAACATTTAACAGTGTTTCTCATCTCTTCTCTGTTTGAACTTCCATTTTCTTCTTCCCTGAAACTCTGTTTCTGTTCGGAGGGTACATGAAGTGTTGATTATTTTTTGTTTGGTCCAAATGTAGCAAATGCTTTTTTTCGCTGTGTGTGGGTTTGTGGTTTTTTTTTTTTTATGAGGCAATACATGGTTGAAGAGTTTTTTCTTAAAATTGTGTTCATAGAGCTGGTTCTTGGGAAGAAGTTTGCAAGACACAGAGGACACGAATACCTGGTTGAACTCTTCAAATACCGTCATACCAACATCCGTATTTATAAAACTAATGTCCAGGGCTGCTCTCACCGGGCTCCCAGGCCTGGAAGCGCACATGAAGGCAGCCGTGTGTATCGACTTTGTCAGTGTTTGGCCAGGCCAGGGCTGTGATTGTAGAGGATATGTAAAAGTCTTTTGATGGCGAAAAGCTGCCGTAAAGACGCAAAGATCAGTTTTGGATCCTTGAGCAGATTTCAGTGTGTGGCAGGGTCTGACTCTGTGCTAGAAAGTAAGGCAGAGGGAAGAGCTTTATACCTTAATTGTGACAAAGGAAGCGTTTCCTCAAATGACACCTGTCCTCTTAAATTCTGCCCTTTTCTCAGACTCAGGGTGACACCCAGTGGCCGATTAAATTACCATTGACTATTTCCTGAAAATGACGGCCCGTGCTAGAGTACATCCAGGGCGTTTTGGCTCTTAGGAAAACTGAAATAACTAACCGCATCAGCCCAGCGAAGGCAGAAGCCTCTTGCAGTTGCGTGCGGTCTAGAGAGGGACGGTCAGGACAAGCCCTTCCTCGTGGTGGCTCCCGCAGTGGGCGAGTGGCTGTGACTTGGTCGCCCATGCCATCGCTCCCTCCTGCCGAGTCGGCTGTGGGGCCCTGGCTGGGTCACTCACTAATTAACCTTACAAATCAGCAGAGTAATATGGGCACGGACTCTTGCTTTGCAGTGAGCAATCCTTATTTTCAAGCAGGACGCCAAAATGGAGAAGCTGGTCATTTTCTCACATCCTGTTTGCTCTTTCGCAGGGCTTTACTTTTATGCCTCATTCCTGCCGTACCTGCTTTCCCTCCGGTACGTCCCCAAGGCATAGCGTAGGTGGTCTGCTGGGTCCCGGGCAGCAGTACCCCAACAGCGGGATGCAATCACCTCAGCAGGGATGGAAAGGGTTGGGAGAGGCATAGTGAATTCAACTGGGCTCGCTCTTTCTGGGCATCTGAAAAGGTATGAAGACATAAACCCCACTCTTCAGTCCGCTCTGCCCACCGTCACCTCCCAGCACGCCTGCGGGCGCCCCTCGGTGTGTTCTCAGCCCGCGCTCTCCGCTCTGGCACCCCGGCCTGGGAAAGAGCTGTGGGGAAGAGCACAGCTAAAGGAGCAGGCCCAGCCAGCCATTTTGTGAGCGATAAAAAAAGCAAACTCGCATGTTTTGGTGCTCCAGACCCGGCAATGGACTAATTAGAATGCCCTAATTGGATGTGAGTGACCCTAGGGGTCACTACCGGGTCCAGTCCTGTTCAATATATTCATCGACCACCTGGATGAGGGGACAGAGCGCACCCTCAGCAAGTTTGCTGATGAGACAAAACTGGGAGGGGTAGCGACAGGCTGGAGAGCTGGGCGGAGGAGAACCTTATGAAATTCAATAAGGGCAAGTGTAGGGTGCTGCACCTGGGGAGGAATAACCCCCTGCACCAGGACAGGTTGGGAGCTGACCTGCTGGAGAGCAGCTCTGAGGAAAGGGACCTGGGATTCCTGGTGGACAACAGGATGGCCATGAGCCAGCAATGTGCCCTTGTGGCCAAGAAGGCCAATGGCATCCTGGGGTGCATCAAGAAGAGTGTGGCCAGCAGGTGGAGGGAGGTCATCCTCCCCCTCTACTCTGCCTTGGTGAGGCCCCACCTGGAGTGCTGTGTCCAGTTCTGGGCTCCCCAGCTCAAGAAGGACAGGGAACTGCTGGAGCGAGTCCAGTGGAGGGCTCCAAAGACGATCAAGGGACTGGAGGACCTCTCTGATGAGGAAAACCCTGGGGCTGCCTGGGGCCAGGGGGGGATCCCTGGGCACAGCCCGGCCCTTGTACCTCTGTCGTTGCTCCGTGTGGTACAGCGTACGATGACATGACCACAACCAGTATTCGGAGGGTTTTATTAACAAGTATAATACATATGCACTGTCTCCTAAATATAGTATGAGGACTGTACAGTACAAATTGATGTTCACAGTTTGACATGACAAAATGTCATTACTGAATTCCCATTGGACTACCAAAGTAGAAACAGTGAAAGTACATTAAACGTTCACATCTTTAGTAAGAAAAGATTACCAAAATGTCTCCATATTTGCAAGTTATAGTAATGCACGCTAGAAACCTTTAATTACCCATTCAGTCATATTAGCTTATAAAATATATTACATTTTATTAAAAAAAATTCTGCATAGTTTATACAAGTATTAAAGTAAATAGAAGACCCCTGCTGTACTTGCAGGTGAGAGATGCTAAGCAGAAAGATTATTTTGACCCTCTAATATTTGAAGTACATTTTTAAAAGTGCTAATATCTGTAAAATATAATGAAAACTGTTGTAGCCCTCAAGATACATGAAACGCTTTGTAAATTTCTTTATAGAAAGGATTTGTATTCATCTCCATGTTGCTAACCTTGACAGAGACAACTTGTTTGGACAAGACGCGGCATTGGAAACACCACTGCAGAACGGCGGTGTGCATTTCAGTGTAACCACATGCAGTAATTCCTGCTTGGCTTCTTGCGATTGTCGTAGAAACTAGTCTTTTTTTATACTCAAATGGCTCAAACAGGCACATTTTAGTAAAACGGCATTAGCTGTTACACACTGCACAGTGCCGTACTGCTGGGGAAAAGATGGGGTTTCTAAATACACACCTTCTGCAGGATTAGGGTTTTCTGTTTTTATACCTCAACTGGCTTCGTTTTAGGGCAAAGATGGAAGGACTGGCTTTAAAAATGTATTTAGTTGTGTATATTTAAAGATTATAAGATACCCATCAAATCAAACTTTGCTAAAATGAATCAATGAGCCAGTTAAGATGTAAATTCACATTTTCAACTGAAAGATGAAAGCGTATTTGTGACTTTTTTGACATCCCACAAAAAGACTCTGCAGACATGAGTGAAAAATCCCATATGAAAGGCATTTGCATGAAATAATCTCAAATATTTATATTTAATGTTTAAATTCCTGTTGTCCTAAATCACAAGGCACATGGATAAACATATTTTAAAGTTCTATTGAATCTCCACTGTATTTGTCCATTAGCACAAACATTTTCAGGAAAAAGGTATATAGGCTAATGAATGAACACGGTAAATAACCTAGATTAAAATCTCCAAAGTAATTCTTAGTTACAAAGCAGTTCTGATTTTAGGGTACTTGATTTTAGATTTTTCATTTAAAAAAATATTAAAGAAAACATTTTGTGAAAGCCTTGAAAGAGAATCAGAGCACTGGAAGGAAATGTTCCTTAAACACCCCAGATTTTATGCATTTGCATTTGTTAAGCTAAAATGGGATCAGTGGCCATTAAGCTGCTTATTTTTACAGGATCCCATCTGCTTTTTTCCCTAGAATATAAGAGAATTCTTTTCATCCCAGGATACTAGGTGTCTCTAGATTTGTGACTGAGGCTACAGGGGCTCCCTGCAGCCGCGGCCAGTGACACCTCCGCATTTCTGGAATGGCCATTAAAACCCAGAGCCGAATGAAGGAGCCCAATTCTGCTACTGCCGCCAACAGAAACATCCAACGGACCTCCCCCGTCTGGAACGGCTGCTCACGAGTATCGCTCTCCTCCCTGCAAGGTCCTCAACGTTACTAACAACCCGGTCTCCCAAAAGAAGAGCGATTCGCCTCCCAGGTTTGTCAGCTCCGCCGGTAAGCAGACAAGGGCCAGCTGCGTGAAAGATCTGGTGCAACTCCCCTCAGTCCTCGCGAAGCGGCGAGGGCGTACGGTGCTGTCAGAGAGCACACGGGCCTTCCTCACACAAGCTTTGCAGCGACGCTCCCGGCCCTGCTTTGCAAACCCCCTTAGCACAGCACACATTCAGGGCTCTGCTCCTCAAATAAAATCGCTGATTCCATATTCTGACATGCAAGATTGTCACACAGCTGGAACAACACTTGGTCTTTCACTGCAGTCGCTGGAGGAACATTTTTCTCCGAGTAGAGATCCTCGCCTCTAGCTCTGTGGGTACATGGATGCCAGAACGGCTGGTGAACTCTGCCACCGAGGGAAGGCTCTCTGCACCCCAACTCCTGCGTCTGCAAGAGTTTTTGAGTTCTCCGTTGGACTCCACACGATGCAGCGGCACAGCCTACCCGCTCCAGCAGCTCACACGTCCCCACCCGCAGATGGACACTCCGCCTGCCGCCTCCTGGAGAGTTTTAGGAAACTCTTCCTCACCTCACCCCTCCATTTACCAATGGGTTTTTCCAAGAGAAATTAAAATCTGACTTCAGGATGTTTAAATTACAGGGAACGGTGTTTACCTTGCATAGGGGAAAGAAGAAAAAGGCACTGGAGAAATACATCCCGTTTCCTTGCAGTGCCACAAAACCTGCTGGCCAATAAAGACAGAAACCTCCCTTTCAGCAGGCTTCCAGAGACGGGAACGTTTCTAGGGTCAAATGCAGGTTGCTTGAATTCAGTTTATGGCTGGAGTTGTGTTTGCTAACCTGATATGGGAGTTCAGACTTTCTGATGTGATTTTTTTAATGCAACAGACACATCCGCAGGAAAGCGTGGTCCACCTAACGCTGAGAGCCTACCAGAGTCACAAATCAAGAGTTACCAAATGGGTGATGCAGTATATATACCTTTTTATGCAAAACAGAGACATGACTCAATCTGTCCTCAGAAGTTCTTCATAACTGATGCCACCTTCTCATAGAAATAATGTGGATTAATAATTTTTAAAACTGTAATGCATTGAAGTGGCACTCACTTGCAATGATACAGTTCAGAGCATTTTTCATGTAACAATTGCTATTTTCTGAGGTACAGCAAAAAGAAAAAACTATTTAGGGGAAATGTAGGGGAGTGACTGCAGAGGGATAGCTTATATCCCTGAAATGAGGTGCGGCAGGTTTCTATGAATGTCATTTAACGCCATGTCGGAGGAGAGTACCATGGGTGTTCCATCCATACACTTCCACAGAGACCAGACATACAGTGTCACGCAAGGGCTTCGTTTAACAAACGCAGCAGGGCACTGCGCAATAAACCCAAGGATATAAACTACGCTGTAACACAGAGGACAGGTGACATTGGCTTAGATGCACACAGTATTATGTGTAGACCAATTCCTGCCAATTTTTCTTGACTGGGGGAAATGACACTGTGACTCACTCTTTCTGTACATTAATTATACTGCTTAGATTTACTTCTACAGTGTTATTCAGTGTTTGGGCAGAGGGGATTTCTCAATCAGGTGCCTTTCTAAAATTTCTGTATTAACCATATTGCAGAAATCAAGACGGTTGGGGAGTCCACTGATTGCATTGTTAAGCATAAAATCAGAGCGTATCCCTTACAGGGCACATAAATAAAAGTCTCTGGCAAGGACTAGCATTTTGGATATTCAATAACATTTACTACTTTATCAGTATATGCTGGGTTGATTATATGAAGAAACCAACAAAAGCTGTTAGTTTACAAATTCCCTTATTCACAATGGAATACATTAAACATACTGTCTGCAGAAAGGGTTTGCTTAGCATCCCCCGGAGAAAAAAAATAAAGTGTTCACATTCTTTAGGTCTGACCCGTGGCAAGGACATAGAAGGGTTAGATAACATCTGTTACTGACCATACGTAAGCTTTTAATGGTATAAACTCAGAGATTCAGACCAGCTGAATCCGAATTAAAATGTATGTGTGGAAAAAAAAAAAAAAAGTGTGACAGGAGTCAGGGACAGAAGACTTTCAGACTAGCATGTGGCGTTTTCTGTGAAGAGCGAGATGGTCCGAACGTGAAAAGCTACGGTCACAGTCTGGGCACTGAAAAGGTTTGATTCCTGTATGCTTGCGGAAATGCCGCGTGAGTTCATCGGAACGAGCAAACTTCCACGTGCATCCCTCCCAAGTGCATTTGTACGGTTTTTCACCTGGAAAAAGAAACACAGAAGTGGGGATTTAAGACACAGACACATCAGTTAAATATCTGACAGATTTATCCTCTTGTCTTGTCAAATTTCAGCAAATACTTGAATGCTTACTCAAAAAGCCTCCAAAGAGCACTGGGCTGCAGAGTACTCTGCCCAAGAAACTGTGTAGTCAAAGTTAAAAGATCAAAAAATTGTTTCCTGCCACAACTTATTTTTGTACTGTCTCTGTGTTCCTCCCTCTGCCATATTAGCACTTGTTTTGTCTCATCAAGCCCAGAAGTGTGAAGGTTCAGGCACTTGTCCAAGTATTTTCAAACCCAGGACCGCATATGGTACATTAGCTGGGGGGAAGGACTGGTGTCCCCATCCAGCACAGCAGGCACAAATCTTCTTGTGACCTCTTAAAGTTAACGTAGTATAAATAACTGGCACCACTGCCGCAAGAAGCTCAACTTAAAATCTCTGTCAACCATTACTTTCTAACGTCATCCTCCTCACCACCACTGTGCTGCCCAAGGGGTGAAGGGCTGACTTGCGTAGAGATGTAGGACAGACACGAACTGGGCTCCATTTCACCTAAAAGTGTCCCATACCTCTGTAAAAACTTTGGATGTAGATATATTCAGTCAGTATGCCATGCTGTGGAGAACAGAGATGGGGATGTGTTTGCTGGAACGCTCACTCAAAGAGGAGGGCTATCGGACCAGCGGTCAGCATCTCCACGGAAAGCAGAGGTGTTTGTATTTGGCACACAGTCCAGACTTTTGCAAACGGGCTACTCCCATGGAAGGCTCAGTCAAATTTAAGAGTGATGTAAGGGGTGAGGTAGTGCAATTTGAACTGATTTGGTGTTTACAGGGTGTGCAGAATGAGTAATCTGCAAGCAACTGGACACAAAATGAGCAAAGAGCCATTGAATGTAAAGAATAATAGCCAACAGTGGGATCCCGCTCTCCTCACACTCTCTTCTTGTGGGTTTTTTCTTCTACATCCTCTGTCTTTTGTTCAGCCTACAATTATACTCAGAACAATGCCAGACCTAACTTCTCTCATTTTGTTATTTATACCTGTGGTCACCTGGCCGTTAGCACAAAGGAAAAGCTTAGTCTAGCAGAGACTTGGTGAAAGAAGAGCGACAGCAATGCGCAGACCTGTATGGGTTCTTCTGTGGGCTTTCAGGTGCGAGCTCTTCGTGTAGACTTTGTTGCAGCCTTCGTAATCACATCGATGTATCCGGCGTTTTCTTTGCGTGTCCGGAGATTCCACAGGTAAAGGTCTCTTCCCTGGCTGAACTATAACTGAAGGGTGATTCCTGCAAAGTCAAATTGGATGTTCAAAATGAGAAACACTTAGCACAGCAACCCTCAGCTGACATGATTCATGACAGAGCCCTTTATTCACCACCACTCTGTCTCTTGGCAGAAAGAACAACATTACACGCATGTCGAAAAATTCATGAGGGTTTAGCAAATTTCGCGTATTCTAGCAGTAATATTTTTAAATGTTTACTCACTTTGTGGCATGATGTAGCCATTTTTACTACCCCCTGGCTTTTTTTAAACTTACAAAGGAAAAATCCCCTTTAAATTCCTGTTTTTTCAGTCAAACCCAGATTTCTGAAACTCTGAGCTCACAGTGAACTTTTCTTGCCTTTGTCTGTAATTTTTCTCCTTCCTTCAAACGCCAACTAACTCGATTGTAATTGGAAACAGCCATTCCGTATTATTAAAGAAATTGTATCTTTAGGGTTTCAAAGCAGAACTCAAATCTTTATTGTTCCAGCCACTCCTTTAGAGAGTAATTAAGAATTTCCTGTTTGGTGCTGTCAGAAGGGTGCGGCCTCCCTGTACCACTGACGTCAATTCCTAAAAGTAGAGTTCAGGCTGCGTGGCACACCCACAGGATGTCTGAAGTTGTCCCTCCACCTTCATAAACATCAGTTTTTTAGCTTTTGAGGCCCACAGGTAGAGCGCAGGTAAGGTGTGGATGAACGACATATGGCCGTCCGTAACAAACAAAAACATAAACACTCAGGCACATGAAAACACATGGAGCTTCCAAAAAGGTGTCACTGACCGTGGTTTGAGTCACATCCCCACTGTAGGGTTGGGGACAGCCTTGACTCCTTCTTCCATGTCAATGTTAGAAAAGGCAGTAAGTACATTCGTCAAAAAGGTAAGTGGCATTAAGAATTTTGCCCCCTCACAAAGCTGCATTTTTGAACCCGTTAGCTGATCTGCATCACTGCTTTTCGTATATTTTTTTAGCTTTTAACTGAAACTTAGTATATAATGTGCAGATATTAGCATCCCTTCTTGCAAAAGCAGATCCTCCACATGATAGAAACAAGCTTTTTAGAACTCCCATCTTCTCTCAATTACCGTATTTCACATTTCTTTACCGATTGAATTACTTTTTACAACACTGGCTTATATGGGTTACCTAAACCAAGTTCCTTTAGGGCCTAATT
This sequence comes from Rhinoptilus africanus, assembly GCA_013400135.1. Classification (NCBI taxonomy): domain Eukaryota; kingdom Metazoa; phylum Chordata; class Aves; order Charadriiformes; family Glareolidae; genus Rhinoptilus; species Rhinoptilus africanus. Next base: position 246,569 of record VXBO01002867.1, read on the forward strand.
TTCAGCAACACTGAATACCTACTTCTCTCAGCAAAATAGAAAGCATGTGCCAAAGGCTCTTTGGTTAAAACCAAATGAAGAAAGACTTACCAAGCACAGCAAAACAAATCTTGTGCGTGGGTTAACAAGAAAAGGATTTTCTATCAGTCTCCACAGCAGCAGGATAGGAATTACTGATGTGGGAAAAGTTTAATTCTGTTGCTAATTCTTTTATTAGAGTTACAAGCTTGAAACTGGGAGCCAAATTCTCTTTCTTGGGTGTTTCTGTGACCGTTGAGTGATGTACTCATCAGCTACACATTAAATCTAGCTACAAGTATTGTGATGGCAGGAAAACAGACGGTGATGTGAGACACAGATGGACGTGCTCTCCAACAAGAAAGGCAAGCTTTTAGCTTCCAACGAAACGGCTCTCTAAAGCAACGCTCAGTTTTAATGCTGTTGCACACTAGTCTTTCTGGATAAGCTCCAGCTTAGGCCAGCAAGCAAACCTGGTTTAAGTCCCTGGGTGTGGAGGTCAGTCCTGGGCATGGTGACCTCTGGAAAAAGGGAGAAAAAGGATCTATCGTCTGTGCACCAGTTGCGATGGCTTTCAATCTAAAACGGTGTAATAAAGCGTGGAGAATTCATCCCTGTCTCACGTTCCCTTTAGAGGAAAGGAGGCTGGCAAGACTACCCGATGTTATCGATAATCAGGTAGGGTGTGGCAGTTTTCAAAAATGGTTAAGGCGGTGTCAAAAATCAAGAGGTAAATATTAAGTAAGTGCCAATAATAAATGCACAGCCCTAATTCTTTTATTCTGTCTTACACAACCGGATACAAATTCACGTCCAACCATTTAAGCGTCATTCTTCAACAGATAAAGAGCATCTTCCAAAAATCATGTTACAATTTCAGCAGCTTTTTCTCCTTTTTTACTAACAGACCACACTATGTTGACAGCCTAAGTTAGACTTGCAGTCACAAGAAAATACAATGTTAATGAGGCTCCTTATGTTTGGCCAGAGATTATTACCTCAAGCTTGATCTTAGAAATAATGGCAGTGTTACGTCAATTATCAGACATACTAGAGAGTCCAGCAATCCCTGCAGAAACGCCACCAACATTACATATATGTAATGTATAGGACAAAAACTAATACTAAAGCAAAATCAGTCACTCAAAAGTGAGACTGACAGTTTCCTATGCCCCTTTAATGTAGCTTGTGTGTCTGAACAGTGCACTTCAGACAGCTGGAACCTATGAAAAATGATAAAAAAGCATTGCCTAACTAGAGCTCGTAACATGGAGAGAGAGGCTGATGAAGCTGTGAGACAAGAGGAAATTTTATAAAGGTCCAGGTCTCTCATCTTGTAACTCGGGTAATTTGTCTTTGTGTTTGTTTTTAAGTGATAAAAAGATAAAAACTACCATTTACAAACTTCTTGTTAGTGATACAGCAGAATGTGAACTGGGAAGGGCTGGCTTTAGCAAGGAGCAAGAACTGTAGCTCTACAGGATGACTAAGAAGCAATTTAAGCCGTTACAATGTGAGGACAGGGTCCCCATAAACATAATGCTCTGCATGGGCAGGCAGAGGAGATGATTTGGAGACACAGACTGTTTGAATGGTTTCTGTAACAATGCTATACCTCCACGTTATACCGAATTTCAGATTCTTTGCTCAGCGGATGGGTTTCCTGTGGAAACTGGACTCACTGAGAAATAATTAATGCAAATCACTAATGGAGGTGACAAGTCCGCAGAAGTCTCATCCCTGGAGGAAGGGTGTGGTATCAGCCGGGAACAGCACTTACTGGTTTGCTCTTGTTAAAGAGGCCTAACGAAGAGCAGAAGTACACTGAACCATCTGCCAGTTCTGACCTAGCAGGAGTTACCACCAAGCACACACAGACCTGACTCCCTTGTGGGGCAGGCCCATTGTGGAAGATACATAACCACCTAGTCAACATGGATGTTTACGATTTTATTACGTCTACTGTAATAAAACATAAGGTTATTTTTAAATAAACAGCATATAGTTTACCAAAGCTAGCTGGCGACGAGTTAATTGCAAAAAGCCTGCAGTCCAGCAGCTGCATCTAAGCTGATTAGAGACCTGAAAACTAGGAGTGGTGCCTGCAAGACAGCGGTGCAGAAGGTGGTCAGCCCTGGAGCCGCGGTGTGCCTTCTAACCTGTCCTGAGCAGGAGGAGGCTGCCTTCTGAAGGAAATGCAGAAGACCGCCCGTCCCAGGCTTTCTCTCTCTTTCTGAAACACCCCGCGCTCACACGCTGGTTTGGGGAGTCTGGCTTGGAGCCCTTCTTCTCCACCCTAGGAGGTGAGGTCCTCTTCAACTGCTCCGAGGGCGATGGTGAGCAGAAGAAGGGGCAGAAATAGACTCTGAGGTCATGCACCCCGAGTCCAGCTCAGTTCGCAACTTCAGCTCCTGCCGGGGCACTGCCTGCTGAACAGGCTCTGGGCCACTCCACGATTTTAGTAAGTCGACAAAATTTTCCCTGGGAAAATGGGAAATGGAAGGGTGCCCGTGGATCCTCAGGTACTGCCTGAGAAATTTTTAATATTTCCAATTAAAAAGTTTCTGCCCCAGACCTCACTTCCTCTTTCTAGCTGGCAATGTTGGTGGCATTTGCAGAAGGCTCTGCCTTCTGCAAACAGGATTGTTTTAAACCCAGTTAGATCTGTGACGTGGTTCGTCCAGTGGCCCCAGTAACAGCTGCGCCAGCACAATGAGTTGGTACTGGGGAGGAAAGCGAGCTACAGGAACTACTTGAGCTGCCAAAAAAACCGCCCACAGAACAATGGCCTCAGGTAAACATGGAATTTCACTGGAGATACACAGAACTTGTAGGCCTGAGAGGGTTCTTTCCACCAAGTAGCCAAAATTTTTTGAAAGACAAAGAGGTCCTCCAAGAGAAGAAAGTCACAAGAATCTTTTTAAAGAAAGGTGTTTTAGGTAACATAAATAGAGAGATCAGTATGAAATGTCTTTACAGTATCTTTCCAGTTTGCTGCTGGTTTTACATGAACTGGCTTATTGGGAGTCCTACTTTCAGTAAATTGTAGGATTGGGACTAGCATTACTGTCAAAATGCATAATATAAATGGCAGATCTATGTAGTTATGATGTATAAATACCTATCAACTCCCATATTGCTAAAGAAGGGAAAAAAAAAAGTTGAAACAACATTTCACAGTGGCTGGGGGCGGGGGGAAGGATGTTTTTCTGTATTTTTTCACATGTTCTAAAGCACAGCAACACTCCCTCCCGCTCCTCAAAACTGGTAACTACTGCAATGAACATCTTTTCATTCTTCTGCTGTTCTTGGGACTACTGTTAGCTACTTACTCTTGCAACATTACTTGCTGGGGAGACAACGAGGTCATCATGGGAGGTGACATTTGTTCAGGATAGAAGTCAGTCTTCGATGGTTCAGTTCCTGGCTCTACTTTGATTGTTTTCTTCAGTGGAGGCTTCTCGTAGGACTCAATGACAGGCACTGTATGGGGGAGGGGAGGAGAGGGAAGGCAACACACCACAAACACAGAAAGTTATGGAAATAAATATATATGTGTAAAAATCTACAGTGAAAACAAGAAAAATCCCCCAGCTCCACTTTTAGTGTCACAGTTTATGCTGAAATACAAAATCCTCCAGTTTTAGTCTATCTCCTGATGAACTATGATTCAAAACAATTCTACTCATTTTCATCAGCCCAGCGTTTTTATTGGTCCGAATCTTGGTAGATAAACAGCTTTATGCAGGTACAAATCAGAATAGAATATGACCTTGGTTAAGTCGGGCAAAATATTTACACAGTAAATTCTACCCCTGGATATTTTAGAAGAACGGGAATTACGTTCCTTCTCCTACAATGCGAAAAACACACAAAAAAAGTGCTTGGATAGGATATTTTCCCAGGATGAGATGGCATAACTCTGACACCACCAACCTTGCATGCTGCTTGGAGTTTCCATCTCATCTGCAAGAACTGTGGACACCATGATGGGCTGCTGAAGATGGGGAGCGTACATAAAAGGAACCGGCTGGACCACAACAGGCTGTATAACTGGGAGGATTCCAGGGCTTCTCAGTCCGTGGCGCGAAAGAGCAGCGGCCATTACAGGTGGGATTGTTATTGGCATGGAAATAGGCTGTACTCCTGGGGGTGACGGGGTGTATTTACTGAGAGGTGAGCTGGGTGAGGACAGAGTCAATCCGGGGGAAGCTCTCCTGTGCACAGTCTGGAATTTCAGGGGGGAAGGAGAACTCCCGGTCGAAGGTGGTGAGCTCCGTTTGTTCACCGTAAGGTCTACTGGCTCCATCTGGATTCCATTTGATAGTCCTTCGGGGTTTGAGTAGAATTTGTTGTGCAACATACTTGGTGTAGAATAAATGACGCTGTATTTGTTTGGCTTCATTTGGTCCATGTAATTGGATGGGTATGACTGCAGAAGGAGTGGAAAAAAAATAAAGAAAATCAAATAATAAATCAACACACAACACAACTACTGCTGAAAAAGAAAGGCGGCTAACACAGTTCAGGCAAAATGAAGAAGTTTCAAGAAAGCACTTTAATGTACTTTCTAAATAAAAGTGAATTAAATAAAGCCTAAGATTTCACACAAAGGAAGTTATTCAAGTAGATTCACAAACCGTTTCAGAAGCAATGAAAAACAGACGATGAAAACAAATCCTCAAGGCTTACTCAACTCTCTTTCTCCCTTCAAAACTGCTTTTCATATACTAAGCTGCACATTACTTAACTAACCTGGGAGATACACGGTGCTATGCCCAACATATAACACTAAAATAAGGATCATGAAGTTAAGCAAGAGGGGAGTTAAAACTGGTCTCAGAATTGCAAGTAATGGGTCTTGATCAGCTGCTTAAGTAACTGGAAAACAGTCATCACAGAAGACAGAAATTATGCATCTGAACCCTATAAGCAATAAAAAATACACAGCTGAACCTTATAAGCTATGGGTGAGAAACTCAGGAGTGCAAAAAGGTAAATTCTGAACCTTTTTTTTTTTTCAGGAATAAAGCAGCTAACTAGCCAGTCAGATTTTGGAAAACTAGTACAAGGATAAACTTTTGGCGTGTTGAAAGAATATTTCTGTTAGTGGTAGCTAGCAGTTCTCATTACAAAATCACACAAACCCCAAAGCTAATCTTGACCTATGTGATGATCTCCACATTTTAGTGGAAATAATTTTTGTAACCCGAGAAGTATTAACATTCATTGTATTACTAAACAACTATCCAGATCAATTTTGTATTTAAAAAGTGTTCAAAACTGTTATTTTGGGGTTTACTAACAGATTACTTACAATGGAAGCCGATGTCATGTTCTAACAGCAGTTATAGAAACTGCAATCTACACAGTTTTATAGCCATTAGATGTTGTAAATTTTTTTGAAATAAAATGCTATCTGTGGATTCTAGGTACATAAACCTTCATACTAAGGCTAAGCAGTTTCACACTAATATTAAAAAACTGCTAATTCTTTGGCACCAAAAAGATTTTGATGAGTGGGATTTAAAAAAATGTTCAGAATGGTAGAAAGTGAAGCAGATTAGAAGTATAAAACTTCTGTATTTCTATACAATCGTTTCCATGACATTTAAATTATTTTTCTCCTGGGGTGAAAACTTCTGGCAGTACATCTTCCTGGTTTCTTACCTCTGCCTTCCCTGTGAGGGACATTATGTGATTTTAAATGTCAATGCTAACTAAGAGTATTTTTGCAAAATGACACAAATGTATTTTTCTTCTTTGTGATTACTGTTTGAAACAGTTAAGAAAATATTAGATTTTGCTGCTATGCTCGTAACACTGTGATAACACAACAAAGCTGAGTCACCTGTTCCATAAAATACTTGAATAAAGCAGTACATACAATGGTGATTAACCTTCAAACAGTAAATATTACATTAAAACCTCTGAAACTTTATTTATTCTCTTTATGACTGTTCTTACAGACTCAGTCCATAAAAACATTTGTCTTTGATGGTAATCGGTTCCTCAGAATTCTATTAAAATGCCATTATTGCAAGCAGTGTTGGCTAAAACAAGTTCTACAAATTTGACACCTCTGTGGAACCAAGTGAGGGAATTACTAGCATTCTAGTGACGAAGGTCACTGAATATTTACAGAGTTCAATATTTAACAGTATTTAATATCTACTAAATCTGATCAAGTTATGGGCACAGGCAAAAACTCAAGAAATGTAAGAGATATTTAGTACTTCTGTTAAAATTGCTGTTATATTACAGTACAAAGTTTACTCAACTTCAATGAACTGCAAGTGTTCCACCTGTTGTCCCAAATATGGGTTCTTTACCCAATTATGTATTACATTACATTTTTCTAGTTAGTATCAATTTTACTACAGCACACCACTAAGCATCAGCACATTTACAGCACAGCAGGTTTGTCAGGGACGATCACAACCTACAAACATTTCCTCCATTGCAAGAGTACTAAAAAAGGAAAAAGACTCTGTAATTTTCATCTTAGGGAACATTTTCAGTCAGCAAGTCTATTAAAGAATGAAGCATCTCCAAGCTGTGACCTTTCTATATAAACAGTTATTCTCTTCCCACTCTTCAAGTAACACCAGGTGTGAGTGTTGAAGAAATACAGAATCACAGAATCACAGAATCATAGGGTTGGAAGGGACCTTAATAGATCATCTAGTCCAACCCCCCTGCCAGAGCAGGGCCACCTTAGAGCAGGTTGCACAGGAACCCATCCAGGCGGGTTTTGAATGTCTCCAGAGGTGGAGACTCCACCACCTCCCTGGGCAGCTTGTTCCAGTGCTCTGCCACCCTCAAGGTAAAGAAGTTCCTCCTCATGTTTAGGTGGAACTTCCTATGTTCAAGTTTGTGCCCATTCCCTCTTGTCCTATCACTGGGCACCACTGAAAAGAGCCTGGCCCCATCCTCCTGACACACACCCTTCAAGTATTTATAAATGTTGGTAAGGTCCCCCCTCAGACACCTCTTTTCCAGGCTAAAGAGACCTAATTCCCTCAGTCTATCTTCATAGGAGAGGTGTTCCAGTCCCCTAATCATCTCTGTAGCCCTTTGCTGCACCCTCTCCAGCAGTTCCCTGTCCTTCTTGAGCTGGGGAGCCCAGAACTGGACACAGCACTCCAGGTGGGGCCTCACCAAGGCAGAGTAGAGGGGGAGGATGACCTCCCTCGACCTGCTGGCCACACTCTTCTTGATGCACCCCAGGATGCCATTGGCCTTCTTGGCCACAAGGGCACATTGCTGGCTCATGGTCATCCTGTTGTCTACCAGACTATACCAAACTAATTGCCTACCAAACTAAATGTCTACCAGACTAATACCAAACTATTAAAACGTTGTGCAGAGAACTGTAAACTGGAAAAGTTCAGTAAACTTTAGACAAGAAATACTTTGCAAGAATTAGGAAGAAAAGAATGATGTTTTTAAGAAGTGATTATTTTAGGGACTTGGTATTTCACCCCATATGCCTTGCATTATTTTGCATAGAAGGTTTTCATTGTTGTAATTAAGCTGGCATAGATTTAACATCAGCTATTTTTTCTGGTTGTTTGGGGAAGCTGACTCATTTTTCCACACTTTTCTTCCTCCTGCGATTTTAATTGCTATGCTTCTATCTGAACTGCAGATAAGTTGTGATAGAACAATGCGGTGCGACAAATTATCCGTGTTGGGAAGAAAAAGGGTGAAAAGGTTGAGAAGAATGCCACAACAAAGAAAAGGAGAATTTTTGCTCTTCATTAAGATACTCTGGTGGCAAACAGTTTTGCTTTGCTATCAATGAAGCGTAGTTGAAATTCTGTTTGGAGTCGGTCACACTCAGATCTATCTCCTGGTTCTGAAGTTCAGCTTCTTTTAGCACAGCAAAGTTGCAGTTTCTCGCTCCCTGGGACACAGCAATTGCCATTAGGTTGATGTGAACCACCACTGCTTTCGAATTTGTAAAGTCACTTTCCCTTCCTTTGCCAGGGAAGCTGACGGTTTTCCTTGGGGGATAAGGAATGGGAGAGCATGGAAGACTTCACAGTCTCTCTCTGTAAATAGGGAACATTAACAATAACAAGCAAACAAACAAACAAGCAAACAAGCCCAACTACCTGTGTTTGGTTTTCCAAATGCCACCAACTGCAGGAAGCAGGAGTGTACTTCACAGCTTATAAAAGCAGTCTTTTCTCACCTGTACTAGAACTTAGGCGAAGTATTCTGGTGGAACAATGGAAAATTAGGTATCATTGTTCTGTTTCCCTAAAATATTTAAGCTGATATATTTTTCTTGGATTTCTACGGTGGGAATTAACAGCCTATGCAGGAGTTTGCTATGAATTGGAAAAAACTCAACAAATTCCCCCTTTCCTGTAAATTACACTTTCCGCAACACCCCTGTGCAGAACAGTATGTCAGTAGATCACTATAAAGACGCAGGATTGTATTTCAGCATACATTCCTTTACAGTCTCCTTCTAGCTTTTTTTATGTTTGATATCATCACTCTTTGGTCCTTACAAAGCAATTAATTTACCTTTCCTTGCTGTTTGTCCATAATAAAACTCAGAGCACTGAAGCCACAAAGAAACTGGAAAATAAATCGAAGGAACTTACAATATTCTTGAGACATATCCATGTGGCTCACACAATTAAATCAATACATCTGAAAGGAGAAAGACTCACCGTGCTTTTTCTCTTAACAGTCTATCAAGAATAAATACTGGCCAAATATGTCACAAACACACCCATCACCACCCAGAAGTCTCCTGCTTCCACAAAACGACATTATCAAGCACTAATCTGACAGATATAGTTTGCTAAATTTTGTTACACTGACACAGTGAAACATCTTGGTTGTTCAGGCAAACAGATTTTGAAGCAATTCACCAAGTCTTTTATAAACTACGTAACCCTATTAATTTAGCATAAAAATTTAGAAAGGCTCTTGGGAAAACAGAAACAAGTGAAGAACCTGCTTATCTACTTACACTATTTGACAAATTAGTATAATGTAAGAGGATGAATAGGATTTAAACCAAGTAATAGCTAATACACGAAAAAGCATCCTCACCACATGAAATTCATATTCCAGTACACTACTTAAGACCTCAACCCCTCATGTAACACATAGCCTAGCTTTAAAAACGGGTGAAATAAGTAGTTTTGTGAGTGATGGAAGGGCAGAGAAAACCAGTTTATTTCAATTCAAAGAAAGATGGTAACACATAAAAAAGCAACTTCTTTTACTAAATGGTCACTGGTATTTGTCCAAATGTTTAAAAAATTCCCACAGCAAATATGCGGGTAGGAGTCAGATGACTTTGTCACTAGTTCATTAAGAAGGATCATAAAATGTGTTCAATAATTCAATAAATAGCATGACCTGTTGGTAGAGTGATGAAATACTGTGGGTGCGAGCTTCAGTCATCTGAGAAGTATAGTTAATCCTTTCAGCCACACACCCTGAAATATAGTGGTGTCAAAACCATAATTTGTTTCCTTCTCCCACCCCAACTAATGGGAATTTTTAAAGACAGACTTTATACCTACAGTATACCTATATATATGTGTGTGTGTGTAAATACATACACATATATAAAGTGTGTGTTCAGGAAAAATAACGAATAATTCCTAAGGGGCTTCATCTAGTTGGGCCTCTAACGATACTATCTGAATGACAGATAAAATAGAAATAAATCCTGATTTAAGGCTTGTGAGTTATGTCAGCCTACAGTGAACTGAACACTATGCTCAGCACCTCCAAAGCATCACACTAACAGTTTCTCTTTCCTTCCACCTTCTCAAAAGAAGATCAAGAAAACCAACACAGTGGCTTGCTGTCCTTTCCTATGTTCTCTCCATACCGTAATTCCTCCCTTTAGAGGTGTCTCCAGAGCAGTTTCTGCTGGGCAGCTGTGGTAGCAGGTCTCCAAGGAAGCTGCAAGACCAAGAAGCGCTGGGAAAGCCAGGACCTCAAGGGCTTGGGGCTGAACAGCCTGCGTGTGTACAAACACACACAGTCCTCAGCCTGAGTGAAACCAGAGTCATCTCCATCAGGGGAACCTCACTTAAAAAACATCCTTTCCTCTGGACTTTCTGCTTTTCTTTTTTTTTTTTTTTTCTTCTTTTTTTATTATGCAATAATGAAAAGGAAAGCATACATATTTGGTAAAACGCTCCGAATAGTCTCTAATGGCTGGTCAGAGTGATGACACCGAGTTGTAAGAACACCCAAGATGACTCCAGAGGTCCGATGCCTGGAAGGCACCACACCTCTGCAAGGAGCACACGGTATAGAATTAGCAACATCTTGAATTACAGTCTTGAAATGCGCTTGGCTCCCAAATGCTCTCCTGTTCTTCCCACTGCAGTTTTTCCTTCATCTGCTGACCTGGGGAAGAGCGCTCGCTCCCCTCCTGGTCAGCCTGCTGAGGGACCGACACTGGCCATTTTGCAGAAGCCCACAGCTCTCTGGGGCAGGACCTTGTGTCTCTCATGAGCATCATCCCAAGCCACTGCAGAACCATCCTTGGGAGATGAAGGCAGGTGTGTACAAAAGACAGCCCACAGGGTCTCTACAGGGATTTTCGGTTATTTGTGTAACAACATTTTTATTGTAAAAGTGGCCCATTTCCTGCCTTTGATGGATCTCATTAGATATCCTTAAGTAATTGTAGATAATCACCACTAATTACAAAAAAATACAGTTCCGCAATAACTGTCATTGAAATGACAGACAGACTGGCCAATACTAAGGTTCTCTCTTGACCCCAATATTGGAATTTGTCAGATGTACGCCCTCAGTGACAGATGAGTTATTTTTCCACCATTGCTCTCAAGTAAATAAACCCCATGAAAGTCAAACTGTAATTTTAAATTGCATATAAACTTAACTCTTGAAAAGTCTTATTAATAGCACTGAAGAAATCAGACTGCTTACAGATGCATTTAAATTGACGATATTTGCTCTACATTTTAAATAAAACAGGAAGCAAACTTTTCACTGAAAGATGCTGTTCAGAGCATGAGTTTAATGCACTCTAATTTATGCACACTGACTTCACCCTTTTAATTGATTGGCCTTTCTAAGGGTGTGGTTTCATATTACACTTAATCTGATCTTATTGCAGGCTACTGCTGAAAGGGGAGGTCCCATTCCCTCACCCTCCGTCCTCCTCTTGCTCTAGCAGCTGCAAAGTGAGTCAGATCAGCTCTTTGACCTGACCAAAAAATAAGGGTACTTTTGGTTGGTTAGCAACTCTGTTCAATGAGCTCATCCAAAGGATCCAAATCATTCCGTGGCCGCACAACTGCTTCATGTCATACAAAGGATACACAAAGCTGGAAAGGAGGGATAAAAGCCTGAATGGTCCCTTTCAGCAGCAGCCTGCAGTTGAACTGAAGTACACGTGAAACTGCTTCCTAAGGCCATATGTCCCTGGCAGCCTAAATCATCACAATTCCCATTGTCCCCCTCCCAGCTACACGTTCCTGCTGCTCTTACTTAACAGACTCTTCTCTGAGATGAGCCTATACACCAAGTGATGGAAAACTAACCCACTCAGGAAAAAAAAGTCTCCCTTCCCCTTTTTTCCCCATTCCTCCTCCACTGCCCTGGTTCTCATCTGTTCACGTGGTAAGGTCACGCACCCGGCTTACCCAGCAAAAAGCCATTCCTTTTTTTGTCAGGATTAATTTTATGCTGCTTAGAGCGCAGAGTTAGCCCCAGGCACATGTTTTCAAGATCGAGACAGAAACAGAAAAGGGGACAGTGAGCAGCTCTTCATTTAATTAAAAGGTTCAAAAACATTGAAACCACAGGCTCTCGTCACTTCACTGTGAAGTCTGGCAACCTGATTTCAACCCACCTCCATCAGCAGCCTGAGCTGCAGAGATCATATTTGCAGCACGGTGGCTGGGGAGTAGTACTTGGATGTTCCGTCCTCTGCTCTGGGGATGGCAGCACCAGCAGAAGTAACACAGCAGGTCATTTAGGGGCAATAAATTGCCACACTACAGAAAAATGTTTTCCTAGAATGTAAATTTGATTGCCCTAAAACCAAAATATAGCTTCCTGGCCTTCCCTAGGCTAGTCCAAAGTTTAGAGAAAACTTCGTATGAATTTAAACATGGAAAAACTATAGAGTTATCACAAAGACTAAAATATTTACAAGTCTTACCACTGAAACAGGCTCCATGGCTTCTTGCTTGATAGGGACTGGGTCAAACATTAGCATCTTTTTTGTTCACCTGTTCCGATGCCTCTGATGTTCTGGCCTGCAAGGGAAAGACAAGGTGTTAGAAAGCCACAGGAAACCCTCTGATCAACTTTCTAAACTCTAAAGAACTTACTATTTTGTCAGATTGATGTGAATATTTATACATCTCTAACACAGTTTCTTAAATATTTCACTGGGTTCATTTAAATATTTCAGTTATTGTCAGTTTATTCTTTCCCAATTGCTATTGAAGCAAAGGGACATCTGCTCGCTTTAATGAAAGTTAATTTGAATTTTTATTGTGCATGTCAGCATACCAAGATCACCGAGTTGTCACTTTCATTAGCTGTCATTAGCGTGTAAACACATTACAGTTTAGGCTCTGTATTTCTCATTAGCATTGTAACTTCAGAATAATCTTGTTTAGCTGATAATACAGTGAACTGATTCTGGAGAGGTTGTCTCTTGTCCTGATAGAAAAGCTGAAACACTTACGTACACTGATACTGAAATCAATGCTAAAGAAAGATTAAAATCCAGGACTAACTGACAGGTAGATTCAACATGCTGTAATGACTTAAAAAAAAAATAAAATATATCAGCTATTTCCCTAGGATAATAGATTTAGTGACAATTCAACACTGTGCTAACTGTGCAAAACAAAAGCTCTTAAAAAAAATCTGATTGTATTCTGTGCAGCTTCAGTCATTCTTTCTACAGAGTGTTCAACCTCACATCTGACGTATTGCAAACTGCCTGAAATAAAAGTACTTAGCATTAAAGCATGTCGTAACTTAACTCTCCTACTACGCATTTGCCATGGTCAACCTGGAAAGAAGCTGTGAAGGAAAGGAGGAGCTATCTTTTCTAGCATAAGCCATAAGGGTCAGAGTAAAAACCAAGAGAAGCAGAGGGAAGTTGTTCTCCGTGACATTTAGATGTTGGTAAGCTTTGATAAATCACTTCAGGTTATACATTATACGACTGACGTTAAAGGAGGAAGTTCTGACCATACCCTGTACAGTGCAAAGCCCTGCCTGAAAGGGGCATGACCTCTATTAAGATGCGAGGACAAAAAAAAAAAAAAATTGCATAAATTTAATTTCGACCAGTAGATGGCACTGGAAAGAAAGGAATACAGCTATACCACACTATCCAGAGAATTTCACCCTGCGGAAGTAGGCTAAAGGCTCAACAACAGATCTGCAGTTGGGGCTGGCAAATTCTCCCAGAAATTTAAATGAAAATTTTAAGATGTACCTGCTCACATTAAAACAATTCTAATAAGCCTACGTGTATTAATAGATAAAAATTTAAGAGCTTCCAGAGAAAGACAGAATGAGTTTTAGAAGTCTATCATTAATTATTCAGGTATATGAATAAAGTTTAAAGACTTATATAAATCTGTTGTGTAGATTTTGTATAGCTGAAACAAAAAAGTACCAAAAGTAAATTAAAGTATCTTCATAATTCTAATTCTCCTTACAGACGTCAAAGGTCTGAAAAAAACGAATTGCACAAAATTGAAACAAATAGAGCAGCTCAATACAATTTCCAGTTTAAACTTAACATGTAGTTTTATTTTAGAAGCAGTTGTGTAAGATGCCACTATCTGCTGAAAGTTGAATTAATTTTGTAAATACTTTAAGTATGCCTGTGAAAAGGTTAACTATACTGTTTTTCTTTGAACGATTATCTTTTCAGATTTTTAACCTTTCACATAGCTAGAATTAATGCTTCAGAAGACTGTCTTCCTGGAAATATATCCACGTATTTATGCATTAAATTTTAGTTTATATGTGCATAGATAAAGTGGCATACCAAGGCAGGCAGGCTGGCAGGAAGGAAAAGAAAGAAGAAAAGAGAACAGAGAAATAGAAGAGAGAAAGAGAAGAAAGAAAGAGAGCAAGGGGTTGGGAAGGGGGAGCAGAGAGAGGAGAGAGTTTGTTCTCTCTTCTGAGGCTACTCTTTTTGTCATTTTTTTTGTTTTAAAAGAGGAATTTCTTCCGTTTACAATTTACTCCTTTTCACCTTTTACTTCATGAAAGTGTGTGAAAGACACTCGATACACGTCATGCTATATTTGAGTGTTTCCTGAGAGGGTTCTAAATTGCTGTGCAGGAATTAGACTGATGTAGCCCACCGAAAGTGCAATGCTCTTAATAAAAGTGAAAAGTAATTGCCAATTTTTATCAGGTGCAGTCATCTAAGAACAGCAGAGAAAAACGTTACTTTTATTGCTGCATCATAGTACAGAAATTGAGCACTTCTTTATCACTTGTGACTCTTGAGCAGTAGGTTTCTTTTCCCCATTTCACAGCGACTGGAAACCAATTTTCAAGAAAATTAATTAATATGTAACGGTTGGTCCTGTCAGTCCAGATCAGAGGGTCAGATTCTTATTTGCTGGAAACTAACAGAGCTGCTACAGAGCCAATATAAACCAGCTTTGGGTCTGGCATTTAAAATTCAGCGGAAGAACACTTTCCCAAGACTGCAAACAAACTCAAAAAACAATTCTCTTTGTATTTAAAAATAACCCTCCAAATTGATTGCTTGGACAACACTCACAAACAAAATGCATGCACACTCACACACAAATAAAGCATGCTACCTCTAGTAAGAAGTCAGTATTTTTTCCTGGTCTATTAGTAAAATCATGCCTGCTAAGTCAAAAACTCTCTCTCCTAAACATTTGAGAAGGGGGCAATAGGGAAGGTAAACAGCCTTATCTGTTTCTGTTACAGAGGAATGAAAAAACAGTTGGGTTCTACTTTACACACTGATTTCATAATGTACTTATTTGAAAGCCCACAAATTGTTTAGTAAATACAACTAATTTCTGGAAAATCAAAATACTGCCTCTCATTCCTGAGGCACACTGGAAAAAACAGTGAGAAGACAACAATAGATTCATATTAAGCCTATTAAAAAGTATGGGCCTTTGTCTTTCACGTTACTAGATAAACTATTTTGCATTAAAGGGTTTTTTTTCATGTGGGTTAAAAGAATTTAACATGCATGTAATCTGAAACTAAATAATTAACTACAATCCGGTAGGCAAACATTCCACCCTCTCTTTTTTTTTTGCTCTCTCCCTCTCTTTTTCTGCTAACAAGCCACCCAGTTTTACTTTCTCGCCTCCTCCCATTCACTCCACCCTGTGGATCTCTGCCAAGTCAGTCCAACTTGTCCAAACAGGACACGGCTTTTGATAAGATTTTGCTCACACCCTGTACTTCAGAAAGACAAATGAAGCAATTGGGTTTTGTATGCAAATAAGGACAGGTGCAAGGTAAAGTCCAGGCAAAGTCCCTCGGTATTTTCCTATCTGAAGTCCAGTGAAGACGGCAAGCCAGGAAAAACACAAACTCTGCCCTTATGATCCAACATGCAGCGAAGTATCCCTTCCAGAAGGTAAGTTCATCATCATCAGAGCTCATCGCCTTGTCAGGATTGAAGGCTTCTCGATATTAATTTCCTGACAGGTATGGTTTACTGTTTCAGAGACATAATTAAGAGTAAATGAAAGCTTAAAGATACTTAATGTGTATTCTGACAATAAGGACTTGTACAGATTATTTACCCTGGATGAAACGAGCAAAGCGGTTAAAGAATACGCCTAGACTGCACATCTGCACTGCAGAGCAGCTGGAGGAGAGGAACCACCTTGCAGCTCCTCCTGGCAGCTCTATGCATCTACCTTCGAGGTCCACCAACTCTGCAGACCTGCTGTGAAAGGAAAGGGTGGGGTGGAGGGCCAGTTTTGACTCCGCACATCCAACAATGACAAAGCCTTCCTCTAACACAGAGCCTCTGCTCTCATTAAATAACCAGGAAGAGCAGCCAGTGGCCTGACTTGTTGCAGACAGGGGGGTGGTGACCACGAATTCTCCTGCTCTTCACTCTGCATGGAAGCACGCGAAGGGTTTGCTTTCTCAGTCTTTGTGCCTGGGGGAAGCAAGGAATGCTGCCCCATGGTACAGTGAGGCTTTGTCTGGAAGCTTCAAGGTATGATTGTTATTGTTGGTATAATTACAGAATAATGTAATGATATCTGCTAAATTACCACCGCATGAGTGCCCTCTGCAAAGACATGGCTGCTCTTGCAGCACTGCTGGTATCTAGCAGCCATCGTAAGTCATGCAGCAAAAGCTCTTCAGTCTCAGTTTGGGACAATTGATGTTTGGGACTTGGGCTGTTGATGTAAAACTATTACTTTTGTGAGCCTCGAGTCAAACTTCCCCTGATACTAAGGAGAAGTGATAATATCAGAAGACTCTCCACTGATGAAATCCAAAGGGTGGGGAGGTTTTCTGAACCTGAGTGAGAAGTATTCCTCAGTGGAACCTTGAAACAGAGCTCGACAGAGAAAAACCGGTTTCTGAGTGCAGGATTCCTTGGATAGGGTAGAAAACAAGAGTTTTCCAGGGCTAGTAACGAGATGTGCTGCACTTACTGTACCAGTTGCTCATCAAGACCTGAGTCAGCAAAAAAAGGGTTGGTAAAGTTCCATTGACTTTAATGGGAAGTAAAGCAAGCGCCTAACTGCACTGGGCCCCAAAATAGCAGCAGGCAAAGAAACTCTGCAGCTCAGCAGAGCCGTCAGGCCTGAGCAAAGCAAGAGCAGGGGACCCAGACAGAGTGCTGGGGGAAGGGACCGGAGCAGCCAGCCCACGAAGAACAGCAGGGGGGAAAAAATCCATGAAGAACTCCTACCCCAAGAAAATGGTTCACTGATCATCAGCCTTCTGTGTTTGTTTATTCACCGCATTTCCACCGGGAAACAACAATAACCGTTGAAAACGTTAAGATATCATGTAAAAAGCAAATGGTACCTGGGCAAAAATTTTCTGCGGGAAGTTTTACTTGACAGGCATGAAGAAAAAGAGTATTTCCATAGGATTCTGTTATTTAGTATTTCAGACTATTCTTGCTTTTTATTGACTTGAAAAATCTTTTACCTTCCTCCTGTCAGAACTGCAAGCAAGCTGAAAAATCTGGTTTTTTGCACAACTGGTGCATCCTGACTTTGCTGACGTCACTTTGTTTGACCCAGAACCACTTTGACATAATCACTTATCAGCTGTGTAACAGACTAATCAGTATTTCCATTAAATTTACGATAATATCGTTGCAGGCTCTTTGAAGCCACGTGCCTGGAAATGGCTTTCTTGCAGGTAAGAATTCTGGGCAGAGAAGTTCTTGCAGCGCTCATTAAGAAAATATCTTCTCTATGAAGGAAAAATGTAGCCCATGTAAACCCTGTTCAATGTTCAGTTCTACATTTACTGAACCTAAGGGGGAAGAGAAAGAAAAGCTCTTGAGGCACCTCCATTAGACAATATTCTCCCTTATCAGGGCAGACTGCTGTCTGGTTTCCTGTCTCAAGCTACTTCTTAGAAGGAGAAACAGTCTAGTAAGGATAAAAGATCAGACTTTGAAAACAAGTGAAGTATGTGGAATGGTATGATAATCTTTCCCTTCCAAACTGAACTTTTGGTTTTTTGTTGTGTTTTTCTTAAGAGGTTAATTTTGAAGATAATTCAAAAGGAGAAATAGAAATCCTATCTTTTTATTATGAGGAAAGAATGACAGAAAACACTGTTCTCTTAGGTAAAGGGTTCTGCTATTTCATGAGACGTAGGAAGCAGAGATTCAACATTTTTGACAGTATGGGGAAGAAGAAGAAAAAAATCTAATCCTGAAGAAAGGAAGTGTACATTTAGAAATAATAGCCTAAACAATTAATTTGAATGAGAATCTGAATACAGGGCAAATGTCGATGAACTTCTATGCACCTACGGAAGTGGAAAAAAAAACAAACAGGGAGAAGAGCTGGATAGTGTAGTGGGTCCAAATGAAACAGCGATCAAAGCAGCCTAGATTCTTTAAAAGTGGAAAGTCTGTTATGCCTTCATGGATCAAGTTAGTTTGTTGGTAACATACGCTGATTGCATGATAGGCAGACCATGTGTTTGGTTGGTTTTTTTCCATTCTGACTTAGTTTACTATTAAAAACCTGTTAGAACTTTATCTTTCCATTTGGCTGATCTACACTTACCCATCCTTCCCATGGGAAATACCAGCTACGGCTACAAAACCCTCAAAGGAAGCCTCCTTGAATGCTTAACAGGGAAGGGTTAAATCTCTCCTAAAACCAGCTCTGCCAAACTTCATATTCTGGATTGGAAGCAACTAGCCTCGGAATGAAAACACAAAGCTTCAATGCTGACAGCATAAAAGAACTCTAAAAGACCTCCTGTTAGCAGTGTTAATTAATATTAAAAAGTTGGTTTACAAAACTATTATAATGTTCATCTCATTCCCTGATTTTGTAGAACTGCTGGCTACAAAAAGATGTGAAGCACAAAACTGACTGCATTTATTATACAACAGTTTCCAATATTAAATGCAGTTAAATGCAACACTTTTCCTCTGTCATGGGAAAAAAGATTAAATATGTTTGAAATCCTGTGCAAATTAACAGTACTAGAATTAAGATATTTGATCGGGTTCTAATGGATAAACTCATCCATGATATTCTGAAAGTAACAGAAAAACAAGTAAGTAAAAACAACTGAGAGTAACAAATGAAAATAATTGAGAAACAACTTACCAAAACTGTGTGGCCAAATACTTCTTGTTCTCTGGATTTCTGAACAGACAAAAAACAAGTTAATGTAAGGATGTGCACATAATTCAGTAAAAATTATTTTTCACATACAATTAGCCCTGAAAGAGGAAGTTTAAAGCATGTATTTCGGATACTTCTTAAAAGATACCTGCAATGATCACAAACAGCTAACTTTCAGCACCCAAAAGAGCAACGGCAGGAACGTGAAGATTACTTAAAAATGAGTGAAATAAAAAAATGGGTAAAATGAAAGGGTGGAGTATTTCTGTGTGTACAGGAACCATGCATATTCCGGCCCATAAGTGACAGAGAAGAATAAACACTCCATCTTGCATTTTCATCCAGGGCCTGATTCAAAGCCCATTGAAGTTAATGCAAGTCTTTCTCTTGATTTCAATGAGCTTTGGCTTGGGTCCTTTAGCTCTTCTTCTGTCAGATCCAAAGCAACAGAAAGATTTATGTTCTCTTTCTGAATTTCCTCTCGATGTTTCTCTGTGTCTGCCTGCAACAGGGTGGGGGGGAAAGATAAATATAAAAACCAGAGTAAAAAATTTATTTTTATGCCTTCAAAAATGCAAACTGTGGGACAGCTATACCTATTTATTGCAAAGAAAAATTAGCCAGCAGTGCTTCATTTTCTGTAATACATTTGGAAGACAGCGAATCTTCTAGTTTGTATAAGGAGAGAATACCTATTCCTTTTGAGATCTGGAAATACAAAATGCTTACGGTGGGCCACTCCGGTTGGGTAAGGGCAGAAGCCAACACCCTCTTACAAGTATGAGCCTACAGATGCGGATCCTCTTCTTGCGCTCTTTTTTACATCAGTGTATCTCTGTGACTTTAATGGAGCTATTCTAGGTTGGCTGCTGAGCAAGCCAGAGCAGAAAACGGTCTCACAACTTTCTGGGGACTGGAGCACAGGTTTTCAGCGAAGGGAGCGAAGCTCTCCAGCTCACCCCCAAAACTACATTGTGGAGCCGAGGGCGTGCGTTAAAGGTTAACTTGGAAACCTCATGATGACATAACACAGGCATCTTAAGCAATCGCAAGTGTGTAGAGACACGATAACTCATTGGGTGGGGATTGGGAGTTGAGGGGCAGTGACAAGGGGCCTGGACGAGGCTACCGATCCGCCAGAAAACAGCCTGAAACAGGAAAGAGCACCACATATGCCACTTGGAATGTGTGACGCAAACCCCAGCCTTGAAACAAAGAACAGGAAACAGCTCTGCTGGCTGCACTGGGGAGAAAGCACAGAGAAACATTTAGGCGGCCCTCCCTGACCCTATATTCATGAGCAGCTGGAGTCTTTTAAAACAACAACAGTGGGTGGAGGTGTTTGTTCACTGGGTGTGAATAAAAACACTGTCCTTATGCAGGGGACCTGCCCTATTTACAAACAGGCTCCCTCAACATCAGGGAGCGGGAGATTTTTAGACACCACAGGTCACGACGATTAGCTGAAACCTTCCCTAGGACCAGCTGGTTTATTACTGTATTTACAGAATGCCAGGAGCGAAACAGAGCTACAGCTTCATGGCATCAAAGAGGCAGCGCCCGGCCTGCCAGCAACCACCTTCTTCGTAGAGCCAGGGGGATGAGGCTACTGTAGGCGCGATTCGCAAAGCGAGGGCTTCCTCCCAGACAGCATCTCGCTCTTGGTCAGTACTGCTCGACGGCTGAGGACCGACATCACTCAGTGCACCCAAGCACATTTTTCTAAGCCGTCACAGGCTTTAGCCTTCCACAGCTGAATACACGAGGCAGAGGAAAGGCACAGCTTGCCTAGATGTCATGCAACAGAATAACTTCAACATTCATTTTCCTTCAAAGCCATGGTTTCAAATACTCTCTCTTCTCTTACATACTTTGTATCGGTTATTTATATACCGTGGGTGGGACATTTGATATCATCCAATGTGAGAATGCGTTACTGCAAATTACGTGGATGAGCGCCACAGGAGCACTAATAACTGCTGTGGGGTTTCACGGCTGGAGTTCAACAACACACAAGGTGACAACCAGCCACTACAGCATCTACACAGCAACCTGTGGGTGTAGGTTTTATGCCGATGCTATCAGTTCCTTACTTTCCTCACACTGAATATCTGGAAATATAAGTAATTTGGTGGTTGTATAACTCCCACCTCTACTATCTCTGAGCCTTCAACTAATCTCCTTTGCATTTACATCATTATTTATCTGAAGACTTTTGCTTTTAGCTAACAGGTGTTACCTGGGTCAAATCCTCACAGAACCTAAGGGCTCCCCCGTGGCTCTGCTACTTAGAGGAAATTTTGCTTGGTTTCTCAGGGAAGGGAGAGACCATTTAGTATATGGTTTTTTTTTTTTTCTCCTGCCCCTACCCCCAGTCTCCCTTGCAGTCCCTGGCATAGCTATAACAGGGTTGTGCAGGGGCGGGGAAAAAAAAAGTAATTGCCTGCTTGGGAAAAAATAAGAAAGGCCACTCAAGTCAGCTTCAGGTTTTTTGTATTTTGACGCTGGACAAAATATTCTTAAAAATACAAAGGGAAAGCTAGTTTGAAATAAATCTCTTCTGGGTCAGGCAGAATTATCAAATCCAGATGTAATTCCTCTCACACAAGAAGCAGCTCCCCATGCGATTATCAAGACAGTGTCTCTTAAAAGTATTCTATGGAGAAGTCACTAGCGAGCAGCCATGTAATCCTTTGTTTTCAATACAGGTAATGAACATTTATGGATGTTGGTGTAAATAAAGCCAAGTCTTCAGAGCTCTCCTATCAGCCACCCAAATTCAGCTTTACCCAACAATAAAACCTTCAGAGTTCAGCTCCGCAAATAGCGACACTTCCTGAATTTTCAAAGGCGAGGAAGCAAATAACACACCGCAGGCAGTGCAGGTACAGTACCCGAATCACCAGGGGAGTACACAAAGCAACTTTAATGTATTTTTTTTCTCATGTAACTCTCGAGTGACCACCGGAGCTATTCTGAAAGAGAAGACCTATTTCTCCCAGCCTCCGGCGAGGTGCTGCCATCTCCCAGCGCGGGATCCTGTTCATGAACCTTCCTTTTTTCCAAGGCTCCCCTGGCTGTGCCAGGCACTCACCTGACAAATGTCCAAAGCGAGTTAACTCCTATTCCCATTTCAGCTTAAAAAAAACCCCCAAAACAAAAAAAATCCAAAAACCAACCCAACAAACAAGCATCCAGAAAAGGGAAGGTAATTACGGTGGCAATTTCTAACGCCACGCGTAACCGCGGTGCTATCCCGGGCCTTTTAACTTCGCCTACCTGCCGGCTGAGCGGTCTGACGGCAACACGAGGGATGGATTTTTTGGGAGCCGGCCTCACCTCCGGCTTCCCCGCGAGTTAAAGCGGGGACACCACCGAGAGGCGACCTCCGGCCCCGGCGTTCCCCCC
>VXBO01002867.1:270017-336518 GCA_013400135.1 Rhinoptilus africanus
GCTGGATTTTTTTGGCTGACATCGGCCAGTCGTGCCCCGGCTCCGCGCCGGGGGGGAAGGGGCCGGCGGGGAGAGGCGCTGCCAGCTCCCCTCGGCCCCCCCGGCCCCGCTCCGGCCCGAGGCGGGGGTGTGTGTCCCCGTCCTCCCACTGCCCGGGCTCCTCTGTCAGCTGGAGGGGCGGGAGCCGGGACTTAACTCAGGGCAATGCTTTTTAAAGGAAAAAATACATCCTGTCCTGCTGTCTCGGCTCCATCGGTCAGGGAAAGGCGCTGCCACGAGTTCGCTGTATTGTGCTTGCAGTTGTTACAGTCTGCCATTTAAATCATGTTCTCTGATTGATAGAAACAGAATGGTTTGGGTTGGAAGGGACTTTAAGGATCACCTCTTTCCAACCCTCTGCCCTGGGCAGGGACACAGAATCATAGAATGGTCTGGGTTGGAAGGGACCTTTCAGGTCACTGAGTCCAACCATCAACCTAACACTGACAAAACCACCACTAAACCATGTCTCTCACTACCATGGCTACCAGTCTTACAAATACTCCAGGGATGGTGATTCCACCACACAATTTCTTCACAGGGTTATCAAACACTGGAGCAGGCTGCCCTGCCTGCTCCAATGTTTGATAACCCTGTGAAGAAATTTTTCCTAATAGCAATCTAAACCTCCCCTGGCGCAACTTGAGGCCGTTTCCTCTTGTCCTATCGCTTGTTACTTGGGAGAAGAGACCAACCCCCACCTGGCTACAGCCTCCTTTCGGGTGGTTGCAGAGAGCGATACCTTCCACTAGACCAGGTTGCTCAAAGACCCATCCATCCTGGCACTGAACACCTCCAGGGACTGATATATCATACCTAAAAATGACCTCAAGGAAGAGGCAAATGCCGTGCTCAGCAAGGTCCTGTCCTGCAGCACAAACTACGTGGACAGATGGAAAATCAGTGATGTTTTTTGTGGATGGGGAGGTCCCCCTGCAGGCTTCGTGCTTCGTCTTGTGGGTAAAGTCAGTGGTAGGTGCTGAGTGTCTCCAGCTCCATAGGATCAGACTCTCTATTTAACTGCCTCAACAGGACCCTAACGTAACATGCCTGTTTTTGGCGTGTTTGGCTTGACATTTCTGTTCTCTTTGATTGTTGTTCACCCAGTCAATAACGCTGTAAAATCAGAACAAACAGGAAAGGGAAAGCTTTGGGGAAGTGCTTTCAAACATGCCTCTGTGTGCGGGCACACGTTCAGGCCATGTCTTTATTTCGAGGATGTTTTAATGCATCCCCTGACTTAGCGTGCTGGTCTGTATGGCTTTAAAAAGCAAACTAAGACACCGATCTGAAGCCCTGAAGGGTATGACTCAATGACATAACAATACATTGTAGTATCTCCTGCTAAGTAATTACACCGTATCATGTCACAACAAGGTATTGTTGAAATACTATCATGTAGCTCATAAAGTGTCATTTTTTTTATTATAAGCCTATAAAATAAACAGAATTGCTGTGTTAGAACATACACATGGACACAAAACATTTCATTAGGGCTGTGAAACGGCACTTGCTGTAGTTTTCTTGCATGAACATGCTGAAGATAAAGTTGCATCCCGGTTTTGCATTCTTTTATTCTGGGAACAAGCAGAGGTTACACAGCTAATAGAACCCTTAGGTCAGAGGCAGAGCTATTTGGACGTCAAATCATGAGAAATGACAAACTATTTAGTAGTAGCTAGCATGCTGCTCCTGGTAATGTCACTGGGTTTTCCTTCTAACTATTATTTAGTTCTGGCCTCAGATGAACCTGTTTTAATCTGGTGTAACGTTACTATCTTCTTGTGAAGTCACTTTGGATTTATATTGGCAAACGAGAGGAGAGGGAGGATTGCGAACAATCTTTTTGTGGTGCCAAGCAAGATTGTACACCTGTCAGCGTTTCATTGCCTTCCTGTGTTTGGTTTTCATACTTTTAACAATCCAAAAATTTGTAGGAATGTTCTACTTTTGAAGGGAGTGGAATCTCACTGATTTTAATGGGAATTGAAAAACCAGGAGGGAGAAGCTGGGAACACAGAGAGAGTCCTTGCCATCTGGTTAGCAGACCCAGCGGTTTTAACCAGGTCTGGAAGTGTTTCTGGATCAAAGGACTGGCTGATGGCAGCCCTTAACATCTTCCAGCACAACACCTCCTCCATCCCTGCTCTGCCCATCATCCCCCCAGCATTTCAAATGTTGACGTGCTGAATGACTTCTCTCTCAAAACAGAAGGAAGAACAGTGGTATGCGGTCCTTGTTATTGAAATAATATTGCTTGGGTGTCCCTTGGTTTGTAGCACATGGCATGAACCCTTGCCATGAGATGGAGCATTTTGCATGACGGGGCCTTGAGGATCCATGCTCCCAAACATTTGGCAGATACAAATTTCCGGTATTAGCAGGCAGGAGGTGGTATGTCGAGTGGGTGGAGGGGAACATATGTATCTTTGGCGTGAACAAATCAGTATTAAAATGTTAAATTAACAGGTATAATATATTCACATGTCTGATAAAGGACCAAATCCAGCCATGGCGAAATGAACCCTTGCTATAATCAGCTAAATTACTGCTGTGATGAGTGTGACTTAAATTGTGCACAAATTTATGTCTTTTAAAAGCAAAAGCCTTTTTTTTTTAAAAAAAAAGGTAGTTAAAAATAGAAGTTAAAAATAAAAGAAGTAGCTGAGAATTTTGTGTACCTTTTCAATCCTTCAACTTTAGGTTATGGAGTGAAGTAATAGTGATTTGCTGGTCCCAAGCAATGCAAGTGTTAAGCTGGCATTTCTTCCGAGGTGCTCGGTGTTACAAAATGTACTGTATAGTCAGTGAGTGGTATTTATGCAGGGAAAATGTCCACTGGAATCGGTGGACTTTTCCCTTAGTCCACAGATACAGGGTAAGGCCCAGACGTGTTTGAGGTATTTGGATATCTGTCTATAAACTTACTGTGTTCTGCAGAGTTTCAGGTCGGATAGTCACCTCGTACATCTGGTACTCACTGAACTGCTTCTGGAATGAATGAGAGTGAGGTCGTTACATAGCCAGCAATATTCATTATTTTTGTTAAACACTGTTCACATCTTGGAAGAACCATAAATTTCACACTTAAAAATGGTATTTATTTAGTGCACCCCAAATGTTTAATCTCAGCAGTACAGTGAAGATACAGGCCAGTGTTGTAATTCCAAGTTTTTAGAAGTGTGGAAAATGAGACAGTAGGAGTTTAAATAGGAATTTAAATGATTTAGAAGCTTAGGTATGTCTACGCTGCAGTCACAGACATACCTGAGCTGGTTTTAAACTAGCCGACTGTGGAGCTGGTAGCAATCCAGCTGTGGCAGCGTGGAACTCAAAGCCGGCTGCAAAACATGCCCAAAAAGCTGGGTAAATACTTGCGTGGTTAGGCTGGCCTGAACTCAATGGCCAGACTACTACCGGTGCCCAAGCTGGCTAATTTAAAGCTTGCCCGGCTATGTTTACACTGTATTGCAGTCACATCAGTTGTGATTATCGTATAGACATACCCTCCTGTGAATTCTGTGACTCAGCCCTGTCTTTTGGCAGACGATTCCTGTGCCATTCTGGGAGCTGTGTGGGTAGCGTCAACTCACTGGTCCCCGGGGAAAGGCTTCTGCAGGTATTAAAAAACTCACAGTGCAACATATGATGCGCTTTTATTGCATTGAAACTTTCCAGATTGAAAAGGTGGGCTCTCGTCTTGTAGCCACTTGAGCACGTGAGCAACCAAATGAGTCAACCGGTGTGTTCGCATAATTGGGACCTTATGGTTTGCTGGGAGGAAGGGCAAGGCGGCGGCAAGCAGCCAGGCTCCCCGGCTCTGTCGCGCAGGTGCGGCAGGCAAGAGGAAACCACCACAGGAGCTTGGGCAGGGCTGGTGTTGAGGTTCATGGAGCCTGGGGCAGAGGCAAACGCCCGAACCCCTCCCTGCCGCCCTCCTCCTGCCCACGCGCTGGATGGAGGACAGAGTCCTGCTGCCTGACCTGGCCCAGGTTCCTCCTCCCCGCCCGACCCTGCCCGTGGCCCGAGGACCAAGGCAATTGCTTGTAGTTCCTCACCCCTTGGAGTGAATTCTTGTTTTGCACAGAAGCAAATTTCAAACACCACAACACACGGCTGTTTTGTGTTCACCGCCTCACACAAGGAAAGGATGGCTGGCTGCTTGCTCTAGCTAAAACCACCAAGTCGCACATGAGCGCTTTTAATAAAAAAACCAGGGTCAGCCCTCACATCCACTGCAGCAACCAAAATTACAGAGACAACATTTGGGGTCTAGGTGTGGATGTGTGTTGAATTTCTTGTTACCTGTTAGTATTTTTGAGAACAAGCATGATTTTGTTGCAGGTGTAACTGCTACCAAAGGCTGTGGGTCTTGAATTTCATTCTTTGAAGCATAGAAAGATTCTTGTATTAAGTACTGATGTCCAAGATGTAGTTGAGGCACACTTGAGATTTCCACAACAGAAAGAATAGCAGTAATTTTGGAAATAATAGCAGATATGTATGTGTAAAGATTGTTGGGTCTGGAGACCAAATTATCAAATTTATGTGGATGTGAACTCAAGAGGAGATGTGGATGTTGTCGTGATTGAGAACACAGTCTTGCCATCAGTGTAGATGCTCTATCTCTTACTTCTGTTCTTGAGCTTTATTACTATAATGACATTTTCCTCCTTACTGGGACTGGAAGAACAGGAAGCAGAAAGATGATGTGATTTGGTCATACAAATAATATGTGCCATCAGTGATATGGTTATCAAAGTTGTGTTGCTTTTAGTCTCTGTCCACTGTTCCTTCCCAACAGAAAGCAATGGGAAACACATGGATAAGAAGTGAGTTACTCTGTTCAGCTCAGGTCACTGGATATAAAATGTAAACTAGTCTGCTAACGTAGATGTTTACTTTCACTGTATAAAGATTTGCTTTGTGTTCCAATATATGCCGTGGAAGTCTTTAATGGATGAGAAGTCCAGAGAAGTAATTCTGCTCTTTGTTATTCTCAAAAAATCTTGTTATGCACCAGTTAGGCAGAAAGTTGAATTGTTAGCAGATGAAAGTTGACTTTGCGGTGCAAAAAGTAATTTAGAAGTATCTATTTATGTATATTGAGGGTCCATATCATGTAAAAGTCACTTTGACTTTGCTCAGTCAGGCAACTCAATGGATGCAATGCCAGGTTACTCCTAGGAGAGAGGTAGATCTTGGATCTTCCAGGAGATAGTTAAGGTTATCTAACTATAGG
The DNA here is from genome assembly GCA_013400135.1 of Rhinoptilus africanus. Classification (NCBI taxonomy): domain Eukaryota; kingdom Metazoa; phylum Chordata; class Aves; order Charadriiformes; family Glareolidae; genus Rhinoptilus; species Rhinoptilus africanus. Next base: position 275,299 of record VXBO01002867.1, read on the forward strand.
AGCCTATAGTTAAGACTGCTGTACCTCCAGTTGTTATTTATTTGTTTGACTGAAGGGAAAATAGATCAATGTTAAGTTATTGTTGGTATGGGGTTTTTTTTACATTAAAGCATTTATTTCCCCATTTTGTCATGGTTTATTATATATTGCTTCAGCTTTATGTAACTTGACTAGGACACAGATTGACCTTTGGAGGTCTCATATATCCATAAATCACAGGTGTTTAGGTGTCCTGCTAGAATGGAGGAACACCTTTGGATCTAATTTGGGCTATTGAGAGGTGTCTTAGGATATGGAAGACGCTAACACCCATTTTTGCATTTTTTTTCCTCCTTTCCCATTTGGGGAGTTTGTTTGCTTGTGTAGTTTACGATGTACTGTCAGAAATTCAAGAATCCAATTCAGGTCTGACATAACTCCATTGAGTTCCTGGAATTTCCACAGTCACAAATGACTCATAAGGCTCAATATTCAAAAACAGCCTCCAAACCCATGCAAGTTTGGGAAACAATTTTATTTTTTTTTCTTGCAAAGCTGGTATTGCATGAAAATTGTATACTAGCACAATTTGAGAAGTCAATGTAGGACTGACAAATGTTGTATCTCTGTTACTCTAATGTCATTAAATACTTACTGAAAAGTTAGCACATTTCTTCACTGATCTTTGAGATCCTGAAATGACTTACCGGACAAACCATTGAATTTAATTCCTTTATCTGAAGACATGTACTGAAGTTGGCATGATATTGCTTCCTTCCCTTGCTGTTTGAAAAAACCTTGCAGAATCTGATGGGTTTGGCCTAGCTGCCATCTTTAGCTAATTTTTTGTGTATTAAAAATATGTATCAGTATATTAAAAATACCAAGATATATTTAAAAATATTTCAGTGAAGGCTGTGGCAGCCTGGAGGAGAAATGTCTTCAGAGGGACCTAGCAGCAGCCCCTCCAGTACCTATGGGGAGGTTCCTGAGAAGGTGAAGCTGAAGCTGAGGAGCACAGTGTGGGAATGGGAGATAGTGGCCATAAAAATGAGGGAATGGGGAGCAAGAGCAGAAATCTGCCCAAAAGAATTAAAAACAGTCTTTTGCTATGAAGTTTTGTAACAGGTTGCCGGGAGAGGTTCTTAAATCTTTTCAAAAGGTTTTTGGGATCTGACTGGACAAAGCCTAGACCAATCTCTTCTGAATTCAGAGCTGAACCTTCTTGAAACAGGGAATTGGACTAAATGACTTCCTGAGGTCCCTTCCAACCTGACCAGCGCTGTGATTCTGCATTAAGTGCCACTTTTAAGGGAAGATAAGGATCATTATGTGCTTTAAAATCAGGCCATTCATGGCAGCCACTGCCTATAAAATGTGGTACTTGTTAAATAGAAAACCTGAATTAAAACAAATTGCAAGTTAAAATTACCATAATGCAGACATTAGCAACAAAATAAAGGAATAGCCATTGGCTACCGTCTTACCTGCTTGTATGTGGTACTATATACTCCAGCAACAGTGGTATCTGTTGGTTAAAAACAGAGAACAAGTGCTGTTTTACCAGCAATACCATCATTTTTTATTATTTTTTTCCTTTACTGCATATTCTGAGTATTAAAAGCAAAAAAAGTATTTAGGAAAATTTACAGCTTCATATCCTTTCAAAAAATGTGGGGTTTTCTATATATCAACATGTCTAAATTTTAACATAACTGCTGTTTTCATGATACCTCCAAATTACTTTTGGAAAGTGATATTAGTTAGAATTTCAATGTATAAACAAAAAGATTAATGTTATGGGTGATATGAGCTATAGTGTGAAATATGGTACCCTTCTCTGAAATGTAATTCTTTGCCTTCTACACAGATGCCTAGTAATATCATTATTGATCCACCTATTTTAATGAAAAGTGATTTGACAGAAAGTTTTAATTACATACGTAGCAATAGAGTTTCTATAGTAAGAAAAATACATCTTTGTAACTGCACAACAAGATTCTAAGCTCATAAATCAATGAGAAAACTCTTGTTAGATGGCTATTGCTTCGACCCCCTGTGCTTCCAACTACAGTATGAAGCACAGATGAAATTTCATTAATACAGTATGGGCGAATACTTTAAGACAGTACAGCCAGCAGGAACCTGAGATGAGGATTATCTTGTATGTCTGGTTTTTCATCCTAGCTAGGGTGTGTTACCTTAATAAGTAAGCCAAATAATTACTTATTTACAGATTCAGCAAATGGTAAGGTCACAGTGGCATTTCTGAGCAAAGAACCACAGTGAACTGATCGGTTAAAGTGGCCTGAATTTCTTTGAAATACTCTGGTAGTAGTTAGAATTCAAGCGAAGTCTGTGGGATTGTAAAAGAAAAGGTACTGGGATAGAAGGGGATGTGGCACTCAGAGCATTCAAAGGCATGAGGGGGGAAGCTCATGCAGCTCAGTTTATTGTTCAAGATTTCATTAAGAAATATTGAGTGACATTAAAATGACGTGAAAGCGAAGAAACTATTTCACAATACGTGCAAGTCTTCCAGTTGTGCTCATAGTTTTTTCAATACAATAGGAAAAACATTTGTACAGTGTGTTTCGCCAAACACCTTCGTAATTTTTCATGAATCAGATAAAACTAGCACCAGAAAAACATTTTCCAGTCTAAGCTTTAAGGGAAGACTCACCATTTCTGTTTCTTAACCTACAACCCTTCATGTTAGAATTATATTGTCAAAAATGACCAGGTCCTTTTTAAGTCCTCAGCTTTTCAATGTGCAACTTGAGGCAGTTTTGAAGGAATCAGATTGTCAAAAAGTGGAGGAGTCAGAACATCCTAGAGATACTTCTCTGCTGGCATTTCTCAAGGCAAACTGGGCTTTCTTTTGTTTTGTTTTATTTTAAATTTAGTTGCTGGGGACTGAAAGAGGAGATAGAATTGACATGTTACGCTATATATCTATGCACTACAAGCACTGGAGTTGTGACCACCTGCTTGTCTTCATGTTGCTGGATCATTTAGTATCCCTTTTCATATTTACATAAACCCTGTCTTTTAAATGTGCAAGTGCAATGGACCCATGTCTGACCTGTTTCACATGATTTGGGAAAACTCTACAAACTGAAATGGACTAACTATACTTATTTAGAATTATGTCAAAAACTATTCCAAGTTCAGTACTGCACACAGATCTTATGAATATTTGGGTCACTGAAAAGTATCTAAATGACCTTAGTTTAATTAAAAACTGCGTATGAGTTAAAAGCTCCAGTATCAGTATCACTGAGGAGCATTTGAGGAGCAGTGAGATATAAAACTAGAGTGGCAGGTATATACAAAAAAATGGGGAAGGTGAAATGGGGCTTCTGTTCGTAAGATCTGCCTACCTATATTGCTGTGTGACATTAATAAATTCTTATTCGCTTCTGGTCCTAAACGACTGTGTCCTGTGTCTCTGCCTTGTTGCTCTCTCTCCTTGTTTCACTGAAGCAGCAGCAGCAGCATCTGTACTGGCTGTAGAAGGAGCATTCGTGGTTGTTGGCAAGAAAAGCGAGATTACAACTGACACTAGTTCAAATAAAAAAGAAGTTGGGTGTTTTATATGCCTGCAATGCAGGGAGTCTCCTTTTCAGCTGTCGTCTTCTTCGAACTTTGATGGTAAGCATCACATACTAATTTTTCTGTGCTGCACTTTTGTGAAATAGGGAAGTGCGATCATTTCACTCGGGGAAAACAGAGGAAGTGTTAGCAGGGAAGGGTGAAAATTGCAGTGTCTGAATCAGTAGATTCTCTGTGGAACGTTCAAATGTCTATCTCAGTTTGGAAATATGGACTTAGAATTTGATGTTTCAAGGGGTCAAGAGCTGAACCCGGCTTTCTTGAAAACACTGGGAATCTGGGGAACACTGGGAAATAAGTAATCCATCTTTCCTCTTCTTAGATGCAGGTGTCCACTTGAAATTCTGTTGTGTTTGGTGGAGCAATAGAGAATTGATAGGCTTTGAGGATAGCAGACTTTTTCAAAGTAATTTCCAAAACTATGAACACGATGGTGACAAAGCCAAATGCCTTTCAGCTTTGCAAGTTGGTTTAGAAACTTCTTTTTCCCTACCATATGATAAAGAAATATTCCTGAGTAACAGAAAAATGCCCCAGGCCGTGAGCATACCGCCGTGGTTGGGTAACTTTGCTCAGTTTGCTGTGAGCAAGCTGGTGACTTTTGGACTGTGCTTTGCCAGCCGCCACCGCAGGCAGGCCCTGTGCACAGAGACACCGCTGACACCGCGGCTGACTAGCTCTGCTTTTTGGGCTAGTTAGCCAGGGCGCGTGGCCATACCGGCGCTCCGGGCCTGGAGTTCACTTCTTCCAAGGTGGTTTGGTTTCTCTGCTCATCCCTGTCCTGAATAGTCCAAGCAAATGCAATGTACCTTTATTCCTGTTCCCAAGCTGTGGGATGTCTGCTTGTTTGTGTTGCCATCTCTTGACGTCTGAACAAAATCTGCTATTACCCTTTCAATATTTTTAATGACTGTCCTATGACTCGTTTCACCCAATCATTCCCAGATGCTTCGTCCGCGTTCAGTCCCTTGTGGGTCCGGGGGCAGGCAGGCAGCCTCCCACACCTGGGGAGAGGTGTCAAGGGTCCCTTTCCCTCCCAGTGCTCTGGCGCCGAATGCTTTTCCTCTGCTTGGGGTCCGCACCGGAGGATGCTGCGTCCCTCCTGGCATCCTTGCCCTCCCCTCTGCAGAGCCTGGTTGTGTAACTCTGCGAGGCGGAATCTCAGTATCTATAGTAACACTTAAACAGAAATAAAACAGTTCCCAAAACAGGAAAAAGTTGCTGAAAAGTATCCAGGAATGAGATCTTACCTCTCCTGGGTCACACAGGCAGCAAAATGTGGGTTGATGAATCTATATAAGCCATAGATGAGATCCTTATCCCTATTGTCTCCTTTCACAGTATGTGAGAGAGACAGAAGACATGAGGACTTCAGAGAAGAGACAACTGACCTGGAATGGGAATGGGGGAGGACAGCTGTGTGGCCACTTTCCAGAGATGCTGTCAGAAACCTGGTAAGAGGGCTTTACTAGGGATGGGTGTGGGAGGAGCCATGGAGATGTTAATAATGGCTGCACTTCAAAGTGTATTGGTGTTGGGAGAGCACTGCTGCTCACACGCCAGCTGAAGAGTCTGCCTGGGATGTCTGAATTACATGGGACTGAGAAGACCAAGATCAGGGGAACATGAAGATGTCTTTTCAGTCAAGTTTATTTTCCTCTGTCTACACTGAAGGCACGCTTTCTTCAGGCTCCTCTGGATCCCTTATGAACATCAAAACTACTCCTATAGTGATCACCTCTCAAAAAAACTCCCTCAGGAAAACCTTCTGGTGAAGCATGGCCAAAGCAGGTTCACGTTAGTGGAGAAATTTCGCTTTTGGTAAAAGTTATTTAGAGACACCATCATAAAAATCGGCTGTGGCAATTCTGAAGCTTGATTTAAAGTACTTGTAAATGCTCAGTGTTCATTCTTGAGCACAAAAATGTGTCCATTCACATTTCTTCATGCTTATTCTGTGAACATACTTTGAGGGGCACTTGTGCTGTATTTATTTCTGCGGACATCCAGTCTGCTGTGTCATCTCTTTGGGGCATAGAGTATACAAAATCTTCCTTTGTCCTGTTCCCGTGGTGCCTGTTGCCGTCTCTCCTCTTTATGAGCCTTTGCAGAGAGCATCAGGAGAGGACAATGCATTGTGCATGCTTCTAATAAAAGTCCTGGACAAACTGCTACTGGTCAGCCATGTATTCCATAAGTAGTGGGAAATTTAGAGTTTGGGGATTGTAGGCCTTCCTGGTTTGTACAGAAAATATGTATATTTCTAGGATAACTCTAGTGTCTCTTGCTTCTAATGCAATTTACAGCATTTTTCATTGTTCTACCATGTGTGAATGCTTGACTTTTGAAAAGGAAATGTGTTATAATTGTAGGGCTACATTCTGGCATAAGATTACATCTCTTTTGGGAGATGAGCTTATGGCAGATAAGAAGTATAAATTCAGAATACAGAAGTCTCAGATCAGATTTTTTTACTTACTGGGTTTCAGACATGATAATAAAAAGTGTCAGTTATTTAAGATGTAAAGTGAAAATAGAAAAGGTGCTTAAATTTAAGGCTCAAGCTTTAAGGAAATATTATTTTAAAAACTATGAAAGGGGAAATAACATTCATATTCAAAAGCAGCTGAATTTTATTGCTTTGGAAAAAATAATTATATAATTTAGTATGCAAATGAATGCTTCTCTCAATAAGGGCTATGTACTTCCTGCAAAATTTGCCACGAAGTCTGAAGTCTTTAAACTCACAAATCTTCCCAAAGAAAATTACTGCAAAGATAAACATCAGTCCTTTGGGACTGGAAGTTCTCAGAAATAAGCACTGGAGGTTAGAACTTCGTATACAGGCAGCATCGACTTAGAGAAGTCCTCAGTGACACACTTTTTCCACAGTACACCAGAAACCAAGACTTACTCTGTTAACAAACTAGCTTTTAGTTACACAAATAATTCATAAAAAGGTCACTTATCCATTTAAACTTTTTTAAGCAGTTAGGATCAGGGCTGGAGAAGAGAGTTAAAGGTGAATGGAAAAAGTATCAGATGTGCAATATTTTGACCACAAAGGTCATAAATCTGACTTCAAGTGTACAAAACTCAAAAACTAACAACAGTGATTTTGGCAGGTAGTAATGAAGAATTGGGAGGATCAGAAATTCTAGAGTGGAAAATCAACATACACACCCACTGGACAAAATTCACTCGTGTGTAAACAGCGAGCAACAGCCCGTTTCCTGCATAAATCCCATTTACCTTTTTAAGCTGGAGTAAATGTTTAGGGGTAATTTCAAAGACATACTTGAGAAGAGTCTGTGTGAATTAATAAGTATCCTGGATTCTGCAAAGACTTAAACCTGTGCCTTACCTAATGTGCTGCAAATATTTCTGATATAACAACTAATAACGTGTAAACTTAAAATGCTGACTGTAGAGGTTAGGTTGAATTCGGATTTAAGCAAAGAAATATAAGACATAAAGAATAAATCATAAGACCTTTTAAGTATATGTCAACTGTAACAGAGTAGTTAGCATACACATAGGGCTTTATATAGCAAAAGGACTGTATGAACAGTGGTCCAGATACAAAATGCCAGTATTTATGTCAATAGTTCCAAGGAAATGCAAGGAGCTACTATGGTGGGGTTGCTGTTTACTAAACTTTACATGCAGCAGGGTCACCTATGTCATTATCACCTATAGTTTACAGATGAAATAGCATGATAGGGTAAGAACCAGGTATTTCCTTTTTTTATAATAATAATAAACATCTCAACAAAGCTAGGAGAAAACACCTTAAGGAAGCAAACAAGTCATTATTATGTAGCTCTGTAGCCAGGCATTAGTAAGGCAAGGTGGTATTACACCTTTCTCACTTTAAAATTCGTGTTAAATAGAGATACATCATGCTGTTGGCAAGCCTAATGCAGAAGAAAATGTCCAGATTTTGGGTTTTTTTTAAAGGTCATGTTCAAGGAAACTCTAAGCCAGTAGGTTCACCAAAAGCCTATTGAGCCTTCAGTGGAACACGTTATGCAAGGTGGATTTCTCTTGGGTGGTTGCCACTGTTTTAAGACTTGCAGTAGGTATTGCTTGAATGTTGCTGTGTAGCCAAGCAAGGATCATTTGGTCCGTGAAAATGCTACACCAGCTTTGTATTTATTTTGTGACACTTTCTTCTCCTCAAATGGTGGACTATTAATTGGGCTGGGGAGAATTCAAAGTTTCAAAGCATGGTAAAGTCTTTCTGCCCATCAGCACCCAGTCTTTTCAGGCTAAGCTAATTTCTTTCCAAATAGCCTCTTCCCAACATTTCTTTGTTGGTTTTAAAAATATTTTTTTTCTTTATAATTGCATTTATTGCTTGAACTTCTGTCAATTTTACAGACTAGAGCTCCTGTTTCTTTATAGATAGATAAGAGGAACACCAAAACAGGATTTCTTTCAATCTTAAAAATGGCTGGCATATCCCAGTAGACAGGGGAAGACAAAGTGCATGCAAGATGAGTGGAAGAGGTAAGGTGGAAATAATTCAAATACAGATGGTCTCCCTCCTTGCTTTCAGCAAAATCTTCAGTTCTTAATTCTAAAATAGATACAAATCTTGAAAAAACATTGATTCTGTGAATACAGACTAAATTCCCTGCACATTTCAGATGAGTTACACCAAGAAGTTATTTGCCCCTGCATATTTTACAGAAGTTATACTTGGGCTTGCCTAGTGATAACTGTTAATTGCAAGAAAGCAAAGCAAAACAAAGCAGGTCCTTTTTTATGCCAGTGTCTCACACACTGAGGAACCTTGAAAACTCTTGTTTCTCAGACCGGGTATCTGTGGAATTCCTGCCATCTATGTGCAACGAATTCAGGCGGAGATCTTAAAATTGGCTTCCTTCAATCGAGTTTTGTTATGCACTTGGCATGCTTTCACACCCTAACCTCCCATCTGCAGCCTGCACCTGCGTTGCCCAATATTTAACTCAAAGATCTCTGAACTTCCTGGACCACTAAGGTGTCTTTTGGTTTGCGGCTTGCTGGCTGGGGCTGTTGCTTATCATAAGAAAAAGGTTTAGCTGCAGTAAATGATGTAGATTTCCAGTTTCCTCAGTTTAGTTTCTGCTCGTTGAAAAGAGCTCCTTTCTGGCATGCTGCAGCTTTTCCTCGTCCTGAAGCACAGGGCGTGAAGAGCAGGGTATAGCATTTACAACCTGAAATTAAAATGCTATTGCCTTGCGTTCTCAACATATTCTCTTTCTGCCCAGCAGCAAAGCGAGTTCAGGATATAGGGCTCCCTTTACCATGAGCAGACCCACTATTTTCTGCCCTCAGCTACTGAACTGTTTGAAAAAGAGCAAATCCTTCTCTTTGTCTTGCAACTGTTCCCGATAAGCTGGCAGTAAGAATTTGGAACTCCCATGCAGCCTCTTCTGCGCCACAGCTGAGCTGCTCCACGGCATGCCCTCCTCAGTCCACGAGGAGCTCACCAGCTCGATGGACTAGAGACACAGTGGGTATGTATTTGCCCAGTGATTTTACAACTACATTGCACCACTAATTATTCACCCTGGCTTTATACCTCTCCTTTCCTGGTCCTGTGGGTCTCTTCAGTGCTCTGAAGGCTGGGTCTAGCTGGATAAAGTGAAAAAAAACCCTCAAGGGTTCCATTATAGGTACATACAAATTTTTGCTGAGCCGTATACATTGTTAGTAAAACAAAATATTTAAAAATCAAGAATTAATTCCTAAAAATTAGAAGATTATGTGCATGTACATGCAAACGCTCCTGGGTACACCCAAATATGTAAATGTACATATATTAATACAGATACACACCTAGACGTATATTTATAATGACTTGGATAACCTATGAACTGTAAGGTTCATTGGCCTGACTTTTATGGATGGGAGAAGATACACTATCTGTGAAGGCGGGAGGTCTGGTCTACGCTAGAAAATATGTGTGGAGCTGGGAAGCCTTCCACATTTATGATTGGAGGAAAGATTGCTTTTGCTCATACCCTGTCTTTCCTGGGAAAAAACCCCACCCTTTTCCGGTCTAGCTGTGTCTCTGCTAGAATTCTACTGAATCCAGAGTAGCAAGGATCACTTGGAATGCTCTGGATGCTGCACTTGGCTCCTTTTTTCAAACCAGCTCAAAGGGGTTAAGAGACATGAACCCGCCACCCAGTTCCAGAGAATCCTTTGTGTGTGACCACTTTTTATTGCTATTCAAAGGCAAGGCACTATAAGCAATTAATAACCTGTGTAAAACTGCTATTGAGATGTTTGCTGGCAACAAGTAGAAAGATTTTTGTTGAAAGAGGTATGGTTTAATGATCTTAGCACGGGATTATGATTGAGTGTCTCCTGTGTTCTCCCTGTGACTTTGACAGTGATTGCCAGTCTGTCTTTTGACAGGTCATATATCCTCTATGTGCTTCTATTTACCTTCTCTGAAATGGGCTAGAAAGTTTGACTTAGCTTTTTAGAGCCAGAAATAGTTCGTTTCTGTTTACAAAATACTGTCAAGACACGAAACATCAATCATCAGTCTCATCTACCTTTAGTTTTCTGAGTATTGTGTGTCCTAGACATGCTCTGCATTCGGTGGAGGGAGACCTCTCCAGAGAGTGAGACCTCCCCATCTGTCAGCATGAAAGAAGTTTTCCTTTGAAAGAAATTTCCCCTTTCCAGTCATTATAGAGGTAATATCCAATGATTGAGTGCGGCTGACTTTTAGGTGGCTAAGGTGAGATGAAATGAACCTCATCCTGGACGCTACATTTACAGTTGTTTATACACTGTGCAAAGAAACCAGAGTTTGCACTTTGCATCTCTGATCTCTGAAACGAAAAGATCTGTGTGAACAATGAGTGTTTCACCTGGAAAAGAAAGATTCTATCCCCAAATTAGAAACATTTTAAGTAAAATCTTGCATCAAAGTGGAGCTGTTGCCATGAGTTACAATGAATGGGCTACGGGGTTTTGATGAATGGGCTAATTGTTCAGAACAAGAGGTAATGGGCACAAACTTGAGTATAGGAAGTATACTCAAGTTTGGAACTATACTCAAGGAACTATAGGAACTATACTCAAGAGTATAGGAAGTTCCACCTAAACATGAGGAGGAACTTCTTTACCTTGAGGGTGGCAGAGCCCTGGCACAGGCTGCCCAGGGAGGTGGTGGAGTCTCCGTCTCTGGAGACATTCAAACCCGCCTGGACGCGTTCCTGTGCCACCTGCTCTAAGGTGACCCTGCTCTGGCAGGGGGTTGGACTAGATGATCTCCAGAGGGCCCTTCCAACCCTATGATTCTGTGATTCTGGGGCTGCTTGGAGCTTTAGGAACAGATGGGGACACAGGCTCACCAAGTATTTCAACAACTCAGGTGGCTGGCTAGGGAAGAGAAGATACAAGGCAAGAAAAATAGTAATTATAGATATTATCACTGCTGTGGAGCAAGGCCAGTGCAATAGCCCAGTTGCAAGTACACTGGGAATAGCCCAGTTGCAAGTACATTGGGTTCAGCTGATAACCTCGAGAGTTTTTGGGCCATCCGCCCAAGCGGACCAGTGGAGAGTCAGTGCTCAGAAGTGATCGCAGCTCCGGGAGGCAAAATGCCAGCCACATTACTAACACAGTCTCCTTTGCCAGCCGATCTCTTTGGCAGTGTTGGTGTCAGCAAAGCGAAACACGGCTTAATGAGATTGCAGGAGGAATGGCAGGTGAGGGCCGTAGGTAGGCAAGGCTTCTTTTTGGTACGCAATAGCCGCAGTTTTCCAGATCATGTGCGGTCAGAAGGTTGCAGATGGACCAGAAAGCAACCCCTGGGTGGGACCACTTCATCCATCTGAAAAGTTGGTCTTTGATTGGTCTCTGAGTGCTTGTGCTCAACGTGTGGCCGTTTGCAGCAGGGACGTGTCACCAGGCAGCGCTCGGCAGAGGAGCCTGGGCAGGGATGAGGCCAAGACCCCTTAGCATGGGCTGGGATAACCTATGAACTTGACGGTGCTTTCGGCAGTGACTAGCCCCGGCTGTGCATCTGTAGCTGTAGCAACCCAGAGTGTTTTCAGGAGAAAAGTAAACATGAGTAGGCATTGCCTGAGAGCTCTCGATTTAAATTAAAAAGTGATTTTGAGGTGGTGGTTCCTGTCATCTGTTGCAATCCTCAAGACTTTAGTGATGCCTGGTCTTCTATGGGTGGCTGAACCCCAGAAAACCTGTGGGGTATACCATCCCTTAGGAGTATAACTGTCAGATAGGATGACACAATACAAAAGGACCTTTTGGATCATCAAGTCTACGTCTCTCCTGTTGCAGACAAAATCATACAATCCCTTTCACAAGTAAATCAAGTTTCTCCGTAAAACCAGGTAGGTTTCTATTTCCACTTTTCCTATTGTCTGTTTCAGAACCCTATTTCTTTGTTGGTTAAAAATCTAAATTATGGAGAAAATGTCATAATTCCAATTTCTATCAGTGTCATCATTATCCAGTAGCTGAATCAGTTATTTTAGCTTTCTGGTGTTTATGCTGTATCCCTATTTGACCTTCATTTCATGAGGTTAAACAAATGAGGTTATTGTATTCTTATGCATGGTAGCCTACCTGTTCTTTGGCTCATGCCGTCATCTGCACTGTCTTTGCATCCTGAATTCATCCCTCCTGAACAATGGCTGACCAGAATCGTATACAAAACATTTCAGATGAAGGTGCAGCAGTGCTTTGCATGCTGCCATAAATATTATTCCATTTCTAATGGAAACATTTTGTCTGAGATATCCTAGGACCACATTACTTAATTCATAATTACATTTGGGTCTAATAGGCATCTAGTGATCCTGGCATTCTCAGACTTCTCTTCTGTTTCAGCTGATAACCTCCACTGTGCTGCAAAAATTCTTGTTTCTAATCCCTTGATGCAGGAATTAACATTGCATTTAATTTAATTTTAACCTACAGTAACACTTTGTTCAATGGTGAATGGCATTTTATGAAATGTCAGTGCTTGGTATCAGAGCAGAGATTTAATTAATTCATCATTATTACTTTTATTTCACATAAAACAAAGAAAAAATTGATATACTCAGATTGTGTGTTGCCTAATTTATGAGCGTATTAGTGTTTGGGTGGGTTAAAAAGGATATTAGTAATAATACTGAGTACTAAAGAGAGGTCTTTAGTTTAGATTGCTAAATCCTTGTCCCAACTGTGCACAGTTTTACCAAAGTTAATTAGATTTCATAGTTTGTCTCATTGCAGACTGGAGAATGCATTTACTGCATTTTTAATTCCGAATGCGTTAAATAACTTTTCCTCATGTAAAGCTGCACATTTTTTGTGCAAGGATAGCTGAGTAAGATGACAGTTTAACCAAAGTTAGCTTAATTAATAGACCTTGGCAATATGACAAGGTTGTAGAAAACTAGCTGAGCTGAAATTCTCCAGCCTATAGATCTGGAAGGGTCAAACATTACTTTTGGTAGAGGGTATTATGCTGAGTTGTACAAAAAGTGGTTTTATGTTGTTTGTGCTGTTGGAATCACCAATATATCTCCTGTTCTTTCTATAACAAATCGCCTATCTTAGAGTAAATGCAGGAGGGTAAAATTCAGGGAGAGCATTTTGTGTTGAGACTGTGTTTTCCTGCCTTTGAAATGCTTGATTTCTCAACTCTGTGGTTGCATTAATGGCATTCTTTTTCTTGACCTCTCTGTGTATTGGTGTGCATGTATACTTTGTATACATAACATTCATGACAATGCAAAAATATTATATACAGTGCAGGAAAGGCTTATCCATTGTCTTTTTATTACTGGCAGCTCTTGAGAAATGGAAAACAGTGCTTATTTTTTTTTCTTCTTTCTTTCTTTTTTTTCTCTATTTCAAGTGTACAGAGATGGGGCCTTTGGGAACTACGACATTGTTTTTCCTACTTTGAGGAAAATGTAACTGTCATCCAGCAACGCCTTATCTGCCACATTTTCTATGCTTGAAGTAATGTTTTATAGAAGTACTTGCTTATAAGTGTAGAGGATCTTTGGCTACCACATGCCCTCTGGCTTTTATAGTTATTCCTAGGAATCCTAGTCATACTTATTTAAAAATGAAAGGTGGCAGGTCATCTTGCTGCTAACACTGTTTGAAGAGCATGATAAAAAGCTTTATAAAAACAAATATTAACCAGACCAAAACAATGCCATAGTCTCCAGAAACATTTCATGCTCCAAGTGAGTTTGATGTTCACAAGGGAAGGACAGGCCTGTGGAGAAATAGGGAACTTTCTTTTTTTTTCCAGCTTTCAGCACACTGGCTGGCTGAAACCATGATCCTGACATCCCTGGTGTCAGCCCATGCTGTTCCCCTGGCTCCAGCGGGCTTTGGGTTTTATTTTTATCTTCTTGAGATCTTTGGGTTCTGTTGTATGCAAATACCACTTGTCTCTCTTGGGTATTAGAAGGTTTGATTCATTAATCTGTTTAAAGAACATTAAAAGCCTGGTATAAGGGTTGCTATAAAAACTGTTAAATATTAATATTTGTTTGGATTTTCAAAGGCAGGGAAAGAAGGTAGGTCCCCAAAGGGAGCTAGGTCCACTAAAAGCCATAGGAAATTTAACTGTTAAAAATTGCTTTTTCTTCTGGCAATCCCTGTCACTGTGTGCAGAGTGCATATGTGAATTCAGTCATATCACGTGTAGCACACTCACAGTTAAAGCCATAAATGTCAGCTGGTTCAGATCTCAGGAGAATAAGGAAATTGTGGGTAAAATATGGCTGTGACATTTGATAAAAATTGAAATCCTATCAGTTTAAAAATAAGGACTTATGAGTATGTATTGCTGAAGCATATCTCCTTCCAGAGAGTCTCACCTTCTCATTCTCAAAGATAGCATGCGAGTAAACAGAAACTGCCTCTTTCACTTTTAAGTCTCTTTTTTTTTGTTGGTAAATGTCTGATATGCCTCGCTGAAGAGGATCACAAAGAGTCTTTTAAAAGAGGAACAGGGATCAGAGGCAGAGAAAAAGCAGGGGCTGTCTTACCAGCTAACCCCCCCAGTGCTCTAAAAATGTGCAATTTTCAGTTCAAAATCAGAAGTAGGTTCCTTACAGTTGAAATTTATGCTACAGTTTGGAAAGAAATAATGAAGGATTGGACTTTATGTTTTTTCTACAGGAGTAACATGCCCAGTTTCTCCAGCTTTGAGCTAACCTGTACTGTTTTTTGCAGGAAAACCTTGGTGTCCATATCTGAAAAACATCACTCCACTCCCTCCGATAAACTTTATAAGCAACCTCCAGTCCTGGAGGCCAATCTGCAGGGATGAATTCTGGTGTCCCTGTGGAGCCTCAAGGTCAGAACCTAAGGAAAAGAGTAATGACAGAAGTGCCTCAGGGATAAGGACCATGTTTTGCCAAGAGTAGCAAAAGAAACTATAATGTTTAAACCAAAAATGCATCTGAATAGCAGACATTTTTATTGAGCAATTATACAGAGTTCAAAACAAAGTCATCTCTGCATTTACCCTCCCTTTTTTATTATTTTCTTTGAAGTTTATTTTCTGTTTAAACAAACTTGCTTACTTCCCAGAAATTCATTCGTCTTTCTATAAGTAGATTCATGAAGCAGAAATTATGTCTTCATGTTACACAAACTCCACACCCTTTGTGTTTTATTGCACTGCCGGTAGTTTGGTCTTGTTCAGATGTTTGCTTATGAGGAGATATGGGTCTCTGGTTGTGATAGTAATTTATTACCTGCTTTATTGTTGCCATTTGCCCTATAATTTTAAAGGTAACCTGAAATGATTTCCTAAGAAAAGTCTACCCTTGGACTTGTGTCCCCCGTCCTCCGGGATGCTCAGCATCCTCAAACTCTTGTATACCTGTGAGCGCCAAGTTCATTTAACATAATGTTGGGTCTGAGCCAAGCGCTGGATGTCTCACAAAAAGAAAAAGAAAAAAAAAAAAAGAAAGCTTCACCTTAACTTAACTTCTTCCAGGCCTGTCAAAGAATTTGGTTAATGTTTTAACTCAGAAGACACTTCCCAGCATTTGCTGTGTGGGTAATGTCAAGTTGCCGTGCAGTTCACTATGTGAGCATTCATGCATAGATCCACAAATCGCCATGTCTGGGGCATGGGAGAAAAAATGCACCCTAGGTCCCAGCATAATGCTCTGGAGACCGGCTTTCATTTCCTGGGCTATGCCATCAATTTTAAGAAAATATGCTTCAAAAAATTTAGTGTATTTTGAGCACAGGCCTGGGCCTGCTGTCATGCCTAAAGTCTGTATGGGCTCATGCTCGTAGATGCAAGAGGCCAGCTAAGATTTGTCATCATAGCTCCTCGGTCCACTGCAACCATGTCACACAGGTAGGTCTGGCCAGCCGAAGGGTCCTAGAAGCACATCCCAGGATGGTCCATGGAGGAATATGATCAGGCAGCAGTCAAGCTGCTCTCTAGGGAATATGGTTGTGCTGCACAAACTATGGGCACCCTATGGCTGGTAACAGGGGTGTGTGGGGTGAGAGGCAGGGAATATACCCCTGCTGAAGGCTGATCTCTGGCTGAAGCACTCCTCTCCCTACTCTCTTCTGCCTTCTGCTTTCATTTCTGTTTGCTCTGCCATTTTTTGCCCCATAACGCAAGCAAGCTTTTGTCTCTTCCACCGTAAACAAAATCTCCGTCTCAGATCTCAGTTGCTTCAGTAGCTGCTTTCTCCTTTTCATAAAGTTTTTAAACAGTGCTAGGATTTCCTCTCTCTTTTCTGAGAGACCCCATTCAGTCCAGTTTTCTGTTCACTGCAGCCCCATGCAAGCCTTAGCTGAATTTCAGAACCAGCTTGTGGTCTCCAGCCGCTTTACCCCATCAGGCATCTCTGGCACTTAGTCTGGGCTCCCTTTCCTCGCATGGCCCTACCCTTGTCCCCGAGCGTTTCTGCCACACAACCATCACTGCTCTGTGTGGGTCTCGCTGGAACCTGTCCTTGGCCCACGCGTGTCGACGCTTTGCACGGAGCTGGCTGCAAAACAGAGCAGCAACAACTGCACCTGGGGCTGTATGTGCCGTTTTCAAACATGCACATGATAACAAAAACAGAAGTGTGAAAATAATAGAAGAGGACGAAACCCACAAAATCGCGTTGAGTTTGGCATGATAATTTTGCAGAATTTCTGCAATGTCACTACCCTTGACACTAAAATGAAAGAGAGTTGTTTCAGCTTTATTTCTCACCAGCTTTTACATTCAGCTCAGACTGTGCTTGCACAGCAAATGGTCACTTAGCGTTGCCTCTTGCCTTTCCTCTGTCTTTCTGTAGTACAGAGCAAGCAAGGATTTGTGGTTTCCTTCTTTATCAAGAACAGCAAAGCTGCAACAGTAATATTCCACGTGTGGCTCCATTTATGGAATTGACCTTCTCAGGGCTGGAGTAAAAGTTTTACCATTTCAATTTAGAAGCAGCGCCACATTTAAACCAAGAGTTTGGTTTTAATATGAGGGTTTTTAACAGCTGAAGAGATGTCACTGGTACTGATTTAAGTGACTTCTGCTTGGGCCTGTTACCCCAGACTCATGTCATGTCTATATCATCATGTCAGTGTGTCAGCTTTCTAAAATACTAGATACCTGCTCACAAGGTGAAAGCAGTCAGGTGCCATCGCTTCCAAGAGAAGTTCAAGTCATCTCTAGTCCCAGAGCTCCGTCACTGGTTGGGATGGGAGTGTTCCCATTCCAGCAAGTCTACCTGAAAAGCAAGATTTATTGGAATAGACACATTGCATGTAGACCTATCTGCAATGCTTCCACACTGGAACTGGTTTTCTGTGTCCTATCTGATAGAAGTGTGAACAGAGCAATGCATCAGTGTCTCCTTCTTTCCCCTCTCAGTGTGTCTTTCCTCTCTTGGCAGCCAGCTCTCACTGTTTTCCTTCTGATGTCCATCCTTGTGTTTTCCTCTTACTCTAGGTATCCTAATTTCTCCTGATGTTTCAGGCATCTGATTCTGAACTTCACCATAGAACTTCGGAATCAGTTTAGCTGAGGTTGAACTTCCTAGGAATTTGGACAAATCTGGATTTGAATGATATAAATTGGATAACTCATTTTCAGTAGAGTTGAGTCTGAATTGAGATTTTGGGCCTGGGTCTGAATTTATGTTAGACCAAATCTTAACATTGTTTTTAAAAACCCGTGACGATGGAGATATTAGATCCAGGTCCAAAGTCCTAATCCCTGGATTTAGGTGCAGTTGTATCCGACATTCTATTTTCCCATAGCAGAGAAATATGCAACTCAGATCTATGGTTTTGGCTGTGGCCTTTCTCACAGTTTTATTCTGTAAAGACTGTTTCACAGCTCAAATGTACATCCCTCTCCTAATATGTATTAATAGTCCTTTACCTCTCCGTCCTTCTGCAAAGGGATCAGATCAGGTTTCAGCTCTTTAAACATTGATACTGGGTGTGCCGCCTTGTTCTGTAAGTCATTGTGCTTGTCACGCTCACTGCACGAGTCTTTGAATCACGTACTCCGTGTTGAGCTGCCCGGTACCGGAGCTGCAGGACTGATTTTTTCATATGCCACACTCTGGAAGAGCCAGCAGTAAATACAGACTTGCCCATATGCATCTTTCAGGTGGTTTTGTGGCTGATTTGATTCCCACCAAAGTCATGGGAAAAAAGCTCCTCTGTGCAGGATCAGAACTATCAATACAGACTTCTCCTTAAAATGGTGATCTCTCACTAATTGTTTATCCAATTATAACAAAGAGCAAAATGCCTCATTATTTTTTCTATAAATGAAAAAGTCAGACTTTTGGGAAAATATGGTGCCTAGAATGGGAAACCATGGCAGAAGAGTGAGTAAGGCTTTTTCACATCACAGATCTCTTTGGATGCAATGTTTAGCAGGCAGATTCCTACCATGGAGCACACCCTTGGGTCTGCAGTAGAAAGACATGCCAGGGTGGGGGTCGTGACATGTCTCTGGCGTGGGACTGAGACCAGTGATCTCTGAAGGGAAAAGAAAAGAGATCAGAGGCTGGAGAGATGGAAAAAAAGGGAAGAAATGAGGAGCTGAAGCTTGAAGGGTGCCCTGGCATCCTGTTAAGCTTGGCTCAGCCGTTCAGCCTAAACCCTGTTATGTGAATAAAATTCAAATCCTAAATTGTGGGACTTATACAGAAAAATCTGTGGGGAGCGCCAGACACTGATGAAGAATATTGTAGCCTTGCTGTATGCACAGCAGCCTCTGCAGAAACCCAAACCCTGGACCTCTTTAAACGTTTGTATTTCTTCATGATTGAAACTACACTGAGGATTAATTGGCCTTTCTGCTTTCCAGAAAGCTGCCTGGAATTTCACCACATTGTTCTCATCTAACATTTATCTACAGAAATGCAAGAATTATGAGACTGCATTTTGTTTAAAAGTGCCAGTTTGTTGTGGCATAGTTTGATTTAACAACCAAGAAACTCCTTGGAATTACTAGAGGCATATTTTGTAAGGATTTCCTGATGCAAAAACTGACTGGCTTGACTTCATTTGGGCACTAGAGAAACAGGTTGCTCCTTATCTGAGGCTGAGCGAGATTTCACCCTTGATTGAGTTGGGAAAGCCCAGGTATCAACAGCTCTAGATAGTATTTATAAGGAAAGAATTTATCCAGCCAGCACAGCTTACTCAAAGACTATGTGAAAATTCATGGCTTCTACCATGAAAACAGGCGTAAGAAAAATGATGGTGATCCCACTTGCATAATTGGAACTATGATCAGCAAAACGAGAGATCACTTTCCATTCCTTTTGCCCACAAAGCCCTCTCTCATCGGGAGTAATCGGCAGAGTCATCAGTGAATCAGGCAGCCAAGGCTCGGTCCATGAGGCACTCTGGGTGGTTGGGCACCGGCAGAGATCACTGTTTTTGGGAGAGGTGCTGATTAGGGAGGGTAAGAATTAGGAGGGGAGTGGAAACAGAGTTAAAAGCATAGGGAGACAGTAGGAAAAGATGGTGAAGTAATAATTTTCACGTGCCATATACTTAGAAACTATGTGATAATATTTCATCACGAAAGGCTTTCACAATTTTTCTATGGAAAGTATCTTTTCCTGGATGAAGGTGTCTTGTGCAGGATCTTCTCACAGAAGTGGGACTTTCTTTTACAAATGTGTTACGTGCTCTAAAAAAGATGGCCCTGGCTCCCCTGGTACTGTAAGCACAACTTTTTGGAGAGGTCCTCCTGTTGGGTTCACCTCTGAAGCACACATAGCCTCTCTAAATGTCCTTTCCCAAGTTACTCATCACTACTGAATTTCTGCAACTAAGACATAGAGCTAAACCAAATGATAAGCATTCGTGTGCGTACCCACTGTGTAGTTTGTACAGTAGAGTTGCCTCAACTCTGTTATTTGTCTATACTAAGCTGGAGAGAGAGAGAGACTAGAAAAGGAGCCCCTGTGAGTGCTGTGCGTGGGAATTACGGGCAGAATACATTCTTGCACGCGGCATATCCAACAGGTTAGCACAGCACTGACATCAGGTGGGTTGAAAGGCTGCGTAGGTGGCTGTCTGCTGTGTCTCCTTTGCAGGAGCTGGAGGGATCCAGCTGCACAAAGAGTTTGGCTGTTCAGAGGCTGGGGATTTTCTTCCTCAGCTCTGCTGCAGTTTTCAAAGCGAAGCGATTACATGAGGTTGTATTGCTTGAAAATGGTAGCAGCCATGCCACTAGCAGTCACTCCTTGCCACACCAGTGTGCAGCTCCAGTTTTGCCATCTGATTCATGTATGTCAATATGAGCTAAGTGCCCATCTGCGTGCACATGCAGCCAAGACCTACAGAAAGTCTGAGATTCAAGAATTTCATGGAAATTCCTAGAAAATTGGCCCTTGTCGGATGAACATATTTTTCCACATCAAGTTAGCATAAGCAAAGTTTTGTTTTCCTGCTGTCCTCTTCACCTAATAAAGGCTATTCATATTCTTGGGCAGATAGAATTATAAAATTATAGAATTCATTAGAATATAAAATAACTATTTGTGTAACTGTGTGAAAGTATGAAACTTTGACTGGAAGTGCAGTCATGTATAAGTTATTGATGACACAGAGCTGAAAAATATGAACAGAATTGGAATCCCTACTGGAGAAGTGGGCCTGCTACTAAGAAAGTTTCAAGTTCATAGAAATGTCCAGTTTGTACATCCACATTCTCAGGGATTAGTGTTCAGGCATTCAGAGAAGGATCCAGGAGTTAGTTAAGACATGGTTGATGGTTGAGCTCCTACTAGTTAACTCTTCTTACATGACAGGAGAAATAAATAAGTAGGGAAGATGTAAGAGAAACCTTTCAAGCCTTGGAGGAAGGCTGAAGAAACAAAAAAAAAGCCTACCAACAACACTACCTGATGTCGGATGAGGTTAAAGAAGATCCTGGTGAAGCAAATGAAGATTGTCACAGAAAACCAAGAGAAGATCTGAAAAAAACAACGGCTAATACATAGACCTGAAACCGAATCACCAGGAGAATGGGCTTAGCTTGATGCTGACAAGATAAAAAAAAAAACCCTTAGGCAATTAACTTTGTGAGCTCAGAGGTGTGAATGAGTCAGGTTTACAGGGAGAGGTGGTGCCTTTTGCTCCATGACAGCGCATGACATTGCAAACTGGGGATGGAACTGGGAAGGCAAGAAGGAAAAGCAGGAATGAGAGCAGAGGAAAGGGGGATGTAATGTCCCTGGCAAGAGTAGGGTAACTGGGGCTGGGAAACAACAGCAAACACGATCTTTTCGGAGAAGTAGAGGGAGCTGAGGGCTGCGGATGCAGCAAGCTGGCAGCGCACCAACAGCGGAGGAAATGGTGGAAGAAGGAAGGGTTGAATTCGTGGAAAATTAGTTTTCTTTCTCTGGGAAAGAGATTGTTTTGTTTTTGACAGTCTCATTTGAACAGAAAGAGGAATTTGCCATCTGTGGAGACGCCAATTCCAGAAAATCTTAACCTTTTCCTGACCGACTGAGGAGCAGCGGCTGCCTCACACACTAACTGTGCCGTGGCCCCAGACAGTCTCTTTTTTCACTGCCATCAGTTTGAAACTGCCAGGGCTCTTTATAAATTTGTAATACAGAGTTCTTCAGTTCTTCTAACGTGACCTTTGGTGCATTATACCACTGGAAGTACAAGTCTCCTTTCTTGGCTGTGACTTGCCTCTGTAAATGTTATATACTTACACGCGGGAACACAATGCACAGTGTCCCAGCTTTTCATGCTGTGAGTTCCGATTGCTAGGATCGCTGGGAAGCTAATCTTATTACCTCTCCTCCGCACTTGGAAGTAAGAAACTTACATTATTTATCTTCTTTCTGTTTGTCAATATTTGGGGTACTCAGGTAGCCTAAGTGATGAGGGACCTGCAGAGAGAGAGGAATAGGTATTTATTTTTGCCATAGCATCAGGTATATGGTGCAGCAAACTAATAGTTAAATTTGAATTACAGTAAATCATGTTAGGGCTGCACAGGAAAATAAAAGCCAGCAAGAAGGGCTAATTCTCAAAATAAAGCAGAAGTTGTTTTTTAGGGTAGTCCGGAAAGAAACAGGGCAGTTAGTTAAAGTTTGTAGATGTCTTTTTGTAAAACACTACGGGAATGTGTAACAAACATGAAGAATTCACTGCTTTATTGTAAGGAAAGGAAAATCTTGGCTCAGGAATAATCAAGTTGTATCAGTGACGAAAGCCCATACTCCTCAAAGATACTAGGTCACAGAAGAATAGCTGAGGAGAACTGATATAAAGTTTTGAAATGGAAATTTCCCTTTGGAAAATGCTGCTCTCTGGGTGCAAAATGTACCTCACGAAGCAGAGTGTTGAAAACAACTGGCTTTGTGAATGGTAAAATTTCAAAGAAATTCAAAATTGGAATGTGAGATCCCATTTGGATAGTCTCTTCTTGTTTGGACTCTTCTGAATCATTTTTCCTGAATTTTCAGTGTTGGTTTTCTTTTTCCCTTTCAATTTTATTTATTGTTTATTTATGTGCATGCATGTATGTGCATGTGTATATTATCTGATAATCTTTTAACAGTAGTAACATTTTTTACTAAGTGAAGTAATTTGGATTTTTTCTGTAAAATATATCATCTGTATTTTTCACCTCAAATCTGGCTCAAAACAGACTCTGGTGTGCTGGAAATTCCCCTGGTCTAAATTAACTCCATTTCCTGAGGAGGTGTGCTGCCAGCTGATAATGTAGTTGGGGAGAGCACCTCTCCAACCTGTACATTTCTGGTTTCTTTTTCTGTAGATAATAGTTATTTTCCTGTCCCTGAATGTTCTTTAATTCTTTATTGCTACTTCCCCTTGAAAGTTACAGTGATGTGAAAATCCTCATAACCTGTTAATTAGCTCTCCCTCTAGTGAAGTATAGTAAGTGGCCATAAACTGGCAGCATCACAGAGTAACTGAGGCTGGACCTCTGGAGAACATCTAGTTCTCAGAGCAGGTTGGCTGGAGCAGGTTGCTCAGTCCATGTTTAAATATCTCCAAGGGTGGAGACTCCACAGCCTCTCGGGGCAACCTGTGCTAGTGTTTGGTCCCCCTTGGAGTGGAAATATTTTCCTTATATCTAATTGGAATTTGCTGTGTTCCAGCATGTGTCTCTCGTCCTGTGCATCTCCAAGGGGGATCCTGGCTCTGACCTCTCCGCACCCTCCCATGGCACAGCTGCACCAAATGCTTTAGGGGCATCCATTTTTACTGGGCATCTCAACCAGTTGGCAGCACCCAGACTGTACATCACTGCCCTGCACAGTAGCTACAGTTGAGGGATGTGCTGACAGGTGTGGAGTGGCAGCTTATGAAATACAATAATACGATTGCAAACACTTGTTGGATCATATCATCAGCTCTGCTGTTCTCTCTTACAAGATAATCCAAGATAAACCTTTATCCATGGTTCAAATCCATTGATTTTTACCCAGTATGGATGAAGGATTTCAGGTGGTGCTGCGTGTGCTGCGAACGCAGGATGTCTGTTCCTACCCAGATAGTACAGTGGTTTACTATATGGAGACACTGGGCTTTTACAAGAACCTACAAACTTCAGCAAAAAATATTTTTAAACAGGCAATAGTTGCTACTGGTATTCTTCATATTTTTAATCTAGGGGGTTTGGTAATTCACGAACAGTGCCCTTGACCTGAAAGAAAATGCATGCAAGGTAAGGATTCTCACTGGTAATTCCTGCCCTGGTGAAAAGGAGCATTATCACAGCTGGCTAGTCTTCTGATTTGTTAGTTTATGTAATACTGAGATTAGAAAAAGAGCACGACAATTTTGTGCTGACTGGCAAAAGGCTCTGCTAGCCTCTCGGAGGCTGCTGTGGAGCCCTGCAGAAGAGAGATGGTGTGATGGCAGCACAGATAGGTGCGGGCTGAACGACACCCGCCATGGCTGGCTGTCCCCAGAGCGCTGATGCAGCAGCCAGCAGCTAATTGTGCAAGAGGAATGGCACTTTTAAGGTGTTTACATTCTCTTATCAGACCAGTCAGTGTAAATAATGCCTTTGTCAGCAGTATGGCTGGGACCAAAAGCTTTGCAAATGCAGTGTAAGGGTTGCCTGGACCTCCTGTAGCAAGGTAAATCATGCTGTTCAAGCTCTTGGAAGTCCTTTGGAATGGAACAGGAGAGTTATTATTCTGCTGTGGTCAGAAAGTTGTGTCATGCTCTTTCAACTAATTTCAACCAGCACGTCTCCATTAGCTTCAGAGAACCTGTGCTGATTTAGCTCTGGTTCAAAATACCTGAAAACTCTGTGATAACTGCTGTAGCTATGCAATATACCCTTATATATAGGCTATATGTGTTATAACCAGTTTCATAAAGTGAAAAGCTTTCTTTGCTGTGTGACCATTAAAATTTTTTATATATATATATTTACGCATATATTTGCTTAATAGAGTTCTTTAAGATTCTCTTTCTGACCAATAATAGCAATAGGTTGTGTCTGTGGCTTCTAGGAGCAAACAGAGCAACACTGGTAGGAAAAAGGAGGTGAGTAGGACATTTGTGATTTGTAGCGTTTTAACTTATAAGATGAGGAGTTTTCATCCCCATCCCATAGCAATCTGGAGAAGAAAACAAAAAGATTACTTTTTTTTTTTAACCAGAGATTAGTATCAAACAGAATGTAGGCAACTAAGTCTCTGTTTACAGCCTCAATAATGCTTAGAATTATATGCCCCAGGAAGGCAATTAGATTCCCCAAATCAGTAATTAGACTTGAGAAACTTAAGCTTGAATATCAAGTCCCAGAATCAGTGGGAGGTCACTGAAGTTACAAACAGATTTAGATTTACTTTTTTGTCATCATTTTGCATCTTTCAAAAATGTAATTGAATTAGCAGCTGAAGACACTAAATTGCTCATAGCAGTAAAACTGCCCCACTGTATAAATCCATGATACACCTCCACTGTGAATACTGTGTGCGGTTCTCAAAAAGGGCACAGGAACATTATACAAGGTATAGAGAAGCTCAGCAAGTATCATTGGAGACACGGAATAGCTTTCCTGTCAGGAATACTTAAACAGACCCAGATCCCCGAGCCCAAGGAGAGATAACTGAGAGAGGATAAACTAGCAATCGATAAACGGAGCGGAAAGAAGAAGCCATTGGGGGGGGTTAACTGTGTACTCTTTCTTGTGGTACAAGAATTAGGGGGCATCAAATGAAATCATCGGGTGGGAAGTTCAGACAAATAAAAGGACATGACACTTCATGCAACATGTTGTTAAAATAGCACTCATTGGCTTCAGGGATTGTGGATACTAGGGGCTCTATGGTTTCAAAAAGTAATCAAAGTAGGAAGTTAATCATCAAGCACATTGAGAGCTCTGAAAGGATACAGTAAGCCAAAGCAATACTTAAACAATTACATTTATTCAGTAGAGAACATTTTAACATCATTTTCAATAGCATGTTTATTCTGTTTCCCCCCCCTTTTTTTTTATCATTCACTGTATCACCTCGTGTTTTTACATTGAGTTGCTCAGAGCAGGGACTATCCTGCATGTTTGTTCAATGCTTCTGAATTTATATTCTGCAAAGTGACAAGGATTTTTGTGCTGCTTTCTAAACGATAAGCAATACTGACTGCTCTCACCACTCGTGCCTGGATGATGTGTACTGCTTTTCAGGAGGAAAATATCTTAGGTAAAAATACCTTAAGTAGAGTCAACAGATCCGAAGGAGCAGTCATGTCACTGCAGTGCTTGTCATCTTTGTGCGTCCTGCCAGCACCTTGGTGTGCAGAGAGCCGACTCGAAGTCAGAGATGTTACTGGGGCTTCCACAAACAGATGAACCATTATGCTGAATGCAAATAAGCATCTTTGCAAATTTTGCTCCAAGGAAAGCAAGAGGGTGGAGCTACAAACCTCATCGCACAGATTTAAGAAAAGTACCAGTTTTACACCGATTGAACTTCCACCCGTGCCACAGAAACTTTCTCAAGGCTAGGTTGTGGGTTATTGCTGCCCAGGTGCCGGTGGTGGTTTGGGTGGAAGACACAGAGCATCTCAGGTGACAGTGACACAAGTGAGTAGCCTGAGAAGCTGCACAAGGCCTCCGCTGTGGCTGCTGCCTGCCTGCCCCAGCTGCCTTCAGCCCCATCCTTTAAAACACTGTTGACAAGGGGCAGAGGAGCTACAGCTCCTCAGAAAGGCTTCTTGAAACAATCACAAAGAAATAAAACACATGTAGACCATATCTTCACGCTGCCAGGTGGGCCAGCCTGGGGAAACAAGCTATGCAAAAGAAAACGCTGTAAATCAACACTGAGAGATTAACTTCATTTTTGGTAGTTGTGTACGTGTCTGGTGGCTGTACTGTTGAAGACGATTCAAGGACTTTTTTTTTTTTTCACCCCGAAATTAGGTGGTTCTTTGGTAACAAAGGGTAGGGAAATAGTGTTTTAGTGTTGAGGACCTTCATCTCCCTCAACCGCTGTGAGCGAGCTGCAGCGCACGGGTCTGGCTGCCGTCTCTGCGACAGACAAGGTCTCCACCACTGCCATCACAGCCAAAATAATAGAGCTTAGGAATTAAAACCTGCTTGTGCGAGTGTTACCTGAGCATGCTGCTGCTGCACCTGGTTCCTGGAGGGGCCTCTTCATGTTTAAAAAGCTGGCAGAAACCCTCCCCCCTGAGCAGACAAATCCCCTCAGCCCCCTCATGTTTTATTTTTAAGTGGCAGCAAATAACTTGTGATTGTCGGTAAACAGGAGCATTGCTGGGAGATGGCATATCGCTTCCTTGAAGGTAAATAATTTACTGAAATCTTGGCTTTAGGCAGATAACTTTTTATAAAGGGCTGTTGTTATTTCTTCAGTACAGTATATGCAGATCAAATGTGGTTCATAATCTGGGGTGGCGTTATTGTTGGCATTGCCCACATAAATCTTCCAGCATCTGTGTGTTTCACAAGGGAACAAACATTTCTGCCTATTACATGAACACGACTACTGTAATAAACTCATGTTATAACAGCCTGTAATTACTGCAAGCAGTCTCCCCAAAGCCTACAGCCAGGGTGTTGCACTTCGACAAGAGCCTTTCCAGCAGCCTACGGAGGATTCAGCAGATCAGGCTGCACAATAAGAGGGATTTTCTCTCCGTCTTGCATTGCCGCGGGGACTGGGGACCAACAGCCCGATACCTCAGGGCTAAATATGCTGCCTTTTGCCCACTATGGAGAAGGTGAGGGAGGAGATGTCCATGCCCGGGGGCGGTTGCGGAGGGAGGGGAGGGATGTGCGAGGCCCTGGGACGGCTGTGGGGCTCACACCCTGCTGTGCCGGCGTTGCCTGCCCTGGGCACGGGCACGCTCCTGCCTGCCGCCGAGGACACGAAGCAGTAACTGCTGAAGTTAGAAACCATTTTTCAAAGCGCTCCCCAGAGCGTTACCGAAGTTGGTGGCGTGCCCCTCCGAACCACCGGCCTGAGGGCTCAGCGCGCAGAGACATCTCGCAGAGATCTGCAAAGGTCTGCCTGTCCCAGGGCTTAAAAATTGTCGCAAACCGAACAGGGAAACCAGTTCCATCTCAGGCAAAAATCACAGAGTGGCCATTGTGTCATGAGAATAGTTAAGAGAAAGGATAATTGCATAGTGAATGCTCAGCCATGTAGTTTTATAGTAGCTAGATTTCAGTGTGATAGCAATTTCTACCCCCACTTCCAAATTAGAAATTACAATACTCCTTCTGCTACCCTTTAGACTTCTGAGAAGCATTTGTCTCCATGACATTGACTGAAAAAGTGCCTGACAGGAAAGCAGTACAATCCCACTGCATTAAGTGAATTAAAAATTGCTTAGTTGATAGCTCTCAAAGAACAAGATTTTACAGGCTTTGTTATGCAAAGAAGCAATCTGCAATAATGGTTTCTTTTGCCTTCAATTTCCATGAATCCCTGACTGTTTCCTGGCCCTGTAGTTTTCCCTCTGAAAACTTCTCAGGCTGTAAATGCGTGACTATTAACGCTGGATCTGCGTATGACTGGATCTCCCAGAAGTACACGTTGGATTCACATTAGGTGTGGCACAAGATCGCATTTCTATGTAATCACCCGGAGCACATTTCCGTCGCCTCTGTGTGCTGGCCTGGCTGGGGAAGGTCTAGAGGGGGTCAGGCAGGCATGGTCAGGGGTCAGTCACAAAACCTGCAGGTACCAGCCAAAGTGAACCCAACAGGGGGGTTTTTTTTGGTACAATCTGAATTGTCAGAGTGAGTTTAGACTGCACCAGTGCTTTGTGCATGGGGTTCTGGTATTTTTGATCCCAAACAATACGCTTCAAACCCAGATATACATAGCTTTACCATACTAGCAGTAGCAGCCATAAGTGCATGGGCTCTATTTCCCAGCTCCCCGATTTCAGGACGAGGGCAGGCGCGTTGCCTGGTCCTGCCACGACAATGTTGTACAAGAATAAGCCACTCGCCAGCCCAGCCTGGCGTGGAAAATACGCCAGCAGCAATGCAATAGCCGGATGCTCTGAGCAAAGTATCACAGAGAATGCAGAAAGAAGAAATTTTCCTCTTTGCTAATTTTTATTGTTTTTATTCAGTTTTTGTTAAGTGGGACTACATCTTGGAAATAACATTTTGTCAGCTCTTTCTCCCATACCACTCCCAGCACAACAAAGAAGGAAAAGAAAACAACCTCCCTCCAGAGGCTGTTGATTCTCCAACAGAAGAAAAGTGGCCCTATGTCTTGTATCTCTTTCATGTAAATTATATTCTGCTGGTGTTCAGCCAAGCGACACACAAAAGAGATGCCACTGACACAGGAATGTGAATGGGCCAAGCAGGAAAGAGGCGGAAGAGGGAAGGAGAGGAGTGGTGGATGAAAACTAGCCTATCCATAGGGAATCTGGGGGCTGGGCTTTGTGCAATGGTTTGAGCAGAAGCTGTTTTCGCCTCCTGGAACTTCATTTCAAGTCCAGCCCCTCTGCGGTGAAGTGGTACCTGTGACCCCGAATTTGTTCTCAAGTTGGTGGAGAGGTTGGTCATCCCCCTGTATTTGACACTGGTGAGGCCCCACTGTGAGGGCTGTGTCCAGTTTTGGGCCCCTCACTACAAGCAGGCCACTGAGGTGTTGGAGCGTGTCCAGAGAAGGGCAGTGAAGCTGGTGAGGGGTCTGGAGCACAGTCTGATGAGGAGCGGCTGAGGGAGCTGGGGGTGTTCAGCCTGGAGAAAAGGAGGCTGAGGGGAGACCTTATCGCTCTCTGCAACCGCCTGAAAGGAGGCTGTAGCCAGGTGGGGGTCGGTCTCCTCTCCCAAGGAACAGGCGATAGGACAAGAGGAAATGGCCTCGAGTTGCGCCAGGGGAGGTTTACTTTTGATATTAGCAAAAATTTATTCACTGAAAGGGTTATTAAGCATTGGAACAGGCTGCCCAGGGCAGTGGTGGAGTCACCATCTGTGGAGGTATTTAACAGATGTGTAGACCTGGTGCTGAGGGACATGGTTTAGTGGTGGATTTGTCAGTGTGAGGTTGATGGTTCGACTTGGTGATCTGAAAGGTCCCTTCAAACACACACAGTTCTGTGGTTCTGTGATTCCATGGTTTGATTCTATGGAAGATGACCAGGAACCGCCAGGTGGGCTAGCTCAGGATGGCCCCGTGCAGAAGGGCTGGGAGCACACAGCCACCCACGCTCCTCCACGCCTGCCGTAGGTGGGACATCGCTGTGGCGGCTAGCTGGACTGATGCAGATCCACCCTCTTTTTCTAATAGCTACATCTCCCTCTTCATTATCCTAATGTGCTGCTTATTCCATCGCCATGCGCAATACCAGCTCCTCCTCGCCTCCCTTGCTCCGAGGTGCTTTTCAAGGTCTATCACCAAATTGTGATACAAAAATCAGTCCCACCAGAAGAGGGAACTTTATCAAAGCAGTGAGGCGTGCTGGTTTGAACTAAGAGAATAACACATCTCTAATACAGTTCTAGAGAGCTAGGGCAGAGGAACTATCTAAGCCAAGGTGACAGTGATATTGCACAGATACGAATCCTTACGCAATAATTTATGGAAAATATGTACAAGTTATAATGAACATTATTAAATATGTAACAAAATGGAGACTGTCAGAAGTTGTTTTTTTCTGAGAGATGTTTGACAGGTGGGTTCAGCCTTTACAAACACATTTTCTTTCTTTTGAGGTTGTGGTGGTTGTGCTGACTAAGGATTACTGAGAAGTTTTACTGTTGGTGTACATGTATGGAAGACATTTTGAATATTGACACGTATTTATGTGTCAAGATATTAATTATACAGTTTCATTATGAAATTCAAATATTAATTATGCAATTCATTATGCAATTATGCAATGATATTTATTCAATATACGTGTATATATGTGCACACACATATATGTATGAAAGAGACATTTTTTATATTGCCAAAATAAACATTTTGGACAAAAAAGGAGTAATTTCCTTTATGAGGACTTAAGTCAGACCTAGCCACAATCAGTGATATTAAAGAATGCTCTGCCTGTTTAAAGCTGGCTTTTTGAGGTCAGAAGAGGCATAAAAATCATAACTGGGATTCTCTTGCAACTGAAATATAATGAAATCCACAACTGCTACTGGCGTCACATCTTCTAAACAAAGTGAAAGACAGATCTGTGTTCTGTCACAGCACACCAAAGTGGAACTGTGAAGAGAACCCAGTTTCATCTGTTTCAAAGGAAAAGCTGAGTCATGTTTGTGTTCACTCAGGAAGGGCACTAGCTGGGAAAGAGCGGAGGCAAATACAAGCCGGAGAGGTTCCCTGCAGCTGAAAGACTTCTCACAGGCAGCGGAGAGACGTGGGTGTTGGGAGGTGAACTCCAGCTGGTGTGAATATAGATGAGCTTTTAGATATTTGCTTTGCTGGCCTGCCTGACAGCACCATTGGCGTGTCGCCTCCTAGAAGGGACCGTCCCTCAGGTGAGGATGCTGCCAGAAACTTGCACTGCGGATGGGTAACAATTTCAGATGTTGAAGTCCCTTGTGAGTAAAACAGCCGTGGAGGAGGAGAAGGGGCATTGAATGCTTTGGTGGATCGTAGGGGTGAGTGGTCGTTGCCATCAGCCATACGCTTCTCTGCAGGCAGGTGAGTGTGAGCCCTGCCTTATCTCGAGCTGAGCCGAGGGAGCTGCTTGTAGGGCGACATGGGCAGGAAGGTGTCAGTGATCCCTGCCGTGAGGGAGACTGGGGGTCGCCAGGACCTCAGGCCGACGGTCCTGCTGCACAGCTCCTTACCAGCTCCCCAGGCAGGCACCTGCATTTCCCTGCAAAGTCAGGTGGCACGCTAAGCCATGTGCTATGGTTTGAGAAACCACAACAATTTATTGTTGTTTAGACAATTTTTCTATCACCCGATGAAGCCTCCTCACCCAGGAAGGGGAACTGGAAAAAAAAAATCAAGGAAACCCGAGGGCTGAAATATAAACAGATTTAATAGACTAAGACTAAATAATTAACATTAATGAAACTAAAGAACCAGTATTGATCCTGATACCAGTACAAAATATAGGAGGATTGTACTCAGCCCATTCTATCATTAGGAAGCTGTGCACTCCCGGCAGGGGACAGCAAATGTGGGACACTGTGAGCGCTGCGGCTTTGTGAGGAAGGGAAGGGCTCAGGGGTCTGGCACCGGGGCAAGGAGTTGTCAGGATCACAGCCATCAAGGGAGAGAGAGAACTTCTCAGCAAACTTTCTAGTTTATATTGAGTGTGATGTTCATGGTATGAAATAATCCTGTTGGCCAGCTTGTGTCAAGTGTCTGGGTCTCGCTCCTCCTCATCCCTGCACCTGTCAAGGCTCGAAAACACTGAGACCTTGAAACCTGCCCAACATAGCTGGCTATAAAGGAAATATTTTCATAAATTCAGATATTAGAGTCTTCTAAAAGTGTCTTTTTCTCAAGCATTGGAACAGAAATTAGCCCTGTGTCATTCAAACTGGGACACCAAGCTGCCAGCAGCATGTCCTCAGCTTTACTGCAGTGCAAAGTGCACAGAGGTTTTATGCGCTTTATCCATAATACCCTCTTTGTTAGCACTCGCTCGCTCTCTCCAGTCTCTGTGGGGAAAGACTCCCCAGCAGTCATGCTGGAGAAGACTTGTAGCAATATGTTAAAGCAAAATTTCTACCTCTCTGAGAGGACGGCTATTTCAACATCTTTAAAGGAACCAAAAATTCCCCTGCAGAGTCCTCTAGGTACAACAGAGACCTTTAGGTTTCCCAGAGACTATTGTAGTATGTCAGTAATGGATACCATACAAAAAGAAAGAAACGTTTGGATCTGAATGAAGAATCTTGGTTGAAATGACAGGGACTTGATCTGACAGTTCAGTAATTAATTATTAAATATCTATGCTTTTAACATTAAAATTTTTTAACTGGATTAAAATTCTGATGCTTTTGTATTGCTGTGAAACTTGATTGACAAATTGATAAAGCAAGTCATTGAGAAATACTAAAGTTCATAATGGGAACAAAGACTCCATGTCAAAGAAGAATGAGTTAGAAAAAAGGCTGTTCACCACACAATAAGACATTGATTTATTGTGGTGTGATGTATAACCTGGATATATTTAATGCTCGATATTAAACTCACCTATTTAATACACTGTAAACATGGACACAAAACCTTCTTTATTTTGCTTCCTGTAAGCTGTCAATGACACCAGGATTGCCCGCATTCATAAAAATTCTTGGATCTGTGCTTGGATCACTTACGTGATCTGCGAGGCCTTCACCCAGACAAGAGCGGAGAGCTTTAACGTACAAGGACAGGAAAACAGCACAGATGCGGCAGATGTTGCTGGGAAGACAAGATGAATGGCCAAGTGCATTTTCCCACAACATCCTCATCTGTGTGCATCATGCATCAACAAAAAAACCTCAGTGAATTCATTCAAATACATTTCTCTTAATAGCACCCTGATCCCTAAAACAAATAATGCAATGTTTGCAAATATTCAAATGTTTCTTTTTCCATTCCTTTCAGACTTGCAGTCTAAACAAATAAGAAACATCTTATGTTTCACAGTAGGAGAACAGATTGTGAAAGTCACCAATTAGCCATGTCACTAATTATCCATGCTATACATCTGAGTTTTAAGTTCTTAGCTGAAATTCAGCATTTAAGTTTATTAGATAAACTCAATACTTGCTGCAATCTCTTTAGGGTAGAAAGCATACTAAGGAGAATTTAATTTTCTCCCAAGAGGTATGACTGCTACCACGCTCCCTAACTTATCTCCTGTCTTACAGTCCCTTATTGCCTTAAGGAAGAGCTTAAAGAGGTGTTTGCAGCCTTTTGCTCTTACGCATCCAGCTTTCTGCTGCTTGTTTCTTCCAGTCTTCTTTCTCTCTCCTCTGATTAACAGGAGACTTGTCAGCTCTGGGGGTTTCACTGGCAGCTTTGTTCTGTTTGGTGTAAACCACATATTCTGGAGATAAGCGATTAGGGCAAAATATCATCTCTTTTTTTATAATGGAGGAAAAGTTGGCATATGAACCCTAGAGACGCCAAAATCAGATGGCGAACAGAAAGAACAAAAATGCCATTTTGCTTTGAAATCTTGTGATTCTTTGGGGTCTGACTCATGACTCTGGTGTGCTGGGGTTTGGCAATGACTTGGTCATTGATTTCTTCCTCCCTATTCTGTGTGCGGTGCTCCTCAGGAGTGCTTCTGGAAAAAGAGCTTCTACCTTTCTACTTTTTCTTTGTCAGATCAGCTTTCCTGCCTCTTCTCAAATACCCATGCCTTTGGTGGTCAAAGTGGCCCCTGCTGTGTGAGAGAGCACCCATTACTGCCTTCATCCTCAGAGTGCTGCTGGTAGGGGAATGATTGCTGCTACTGCAAGCAGCGTGGAGGCTCCCACGCAGTCTGGGGTAAGGGTCCTCCATCAGCAGAACATCTCACGTTCACACTCACACTCGTAGTTTGCCTGAGCTCAAGTACCCCACAAATCCCATCTGCACCTGTGGTGAGAGACATTTCTGTCTCAATTCAGGCTTTCTTGTTTAGTCTGGAGAAAAGGAGGCTGAGGGGAGACCTTGTCATTTTCTACAACTACCTGAAAGGAGGCTGTAGCCAGGTGGGGGTCGGTCTCTTCTCCCAGGTAACAAGTGACAGAACAAGAGGAAACGGCATCAGGTTGCAACAGGGGAGATTAAGATTGGATATCAGGCAAAATTTCTCCATAGAAAGCGTTATCAAACATTGTAACAGGCTGCCTGGGAAAGTGGTGGAGTCACCATCCGTAGTGTTTAAAAGATGGGTAGACATGGTGCCGAGGGACACCATTTATTGATGGACTTGGCAGTCTTAGGTTGATGGTTGGACTCGATGATCTTAAAGGTCCCTTCCAACCTGGACGATTCTATGATTCTTTTCCACCTGATAAAGGCCATAGGATATGTCTGCAAGGGCAAATGGGCTAGGCAGAGGCCTCACACAGTCCGGGATCCTCTTGGCACTGCACGAGAGTAAGTGTGCCCTTGAGTGCAGTTCGATGCCTTGGGTGCACACAGAGTTCATCCCCATGAGTACCAGCTGGGCTGCCTCAGGATCTGCCCTGGAGGTGCTTCTGCAGGTGAGTAAGATGGATAGGAGGTGAGTCTGGCCTGGAGCCTTGTCTTTGTGCTGCTGCTGCACCACAGCGGAGATGCACCCTAGAGATTAAGGGCTAGCTTAACATTTAGGCTGATATCTGGCTAACCTGTTGTTTGCGTGGTACTGAGATCATCAGAACCCCCTGCGCAAGGTCTGCTTAGCCTGGCAGGCACTTGATGTCCCTTGGTGTTGATGATGACAAAAGTTAAGACCATAATGCACCTACATTTTTGCTGTGGGCATGCACAAAATCCTCTGTTCCCTCCATAATGCCTCTAAACTGCTAATAGCTGCTTCCTGAGGGTATTCACAGCTCCAAGTCTTTTTACCTGGCCTGAAATGTGCAATCGGAGAGAGCACATCTGCATGGCACCTGTCCTGAACCATGAGAATCAGGAGTCCCTGCCTCTGCGTGCCCCTAAGTCTAGTGATTATTTTCAGAGATGGTCGAAATTCAGGTCCTGATCCCTCTTTTGCTGGGTCTAAACCCAGTTCTCCTGTAAAACGCGCCCAACTCAATAGACTAGAGGGTATCCTGCAGTGTGTCTCAGCTCTTCGAGTTTGCGTACTGAAGTGTTCACTGGATGAGGGCTGGAGCATTCACTACTCTAACACCAGGGCATGAGAGGATGTTTTTTCCCTCTGACCAAAGGAGCATTTAGAAATGCTATGCAAAGCAGTGCAGTTGACACTGGGAAGCCCAGGGGGCAGATGGCTTGCATGCAGCACACTTGTTTAGGAGATGGAAGTTTAAATGAGTTTAGACCCCTGCTCCAAGTCAGGCAGAACAGAAGGCATCCAAACCTGAATCTTCCACCTCCTGGGTGAGTTCCTTTGCCCCTGGGCTACTGGGTGTCATCTCTGCCACCACATCCTCCTCCTCCTCTTTCCGCATACAATCGCTGACCTGGTTTAGCTTGCCTCTGATTGGAGGAAGGCTTCTCCCTGCAGCCTGGACTCAGGCATCATCGGGCGCTTTAGGAGAAGCCTGGATTAGTACTCGTCCCTCTCCTGGCATTTCCTAGGTCATGTTCAGCATCTTTGCACCCGTGCTGCATGAGCATCTCATTCTCCTCACGGGGTGAATGAAGAGCTCGCGAAAGGCAGGGGGTGCCTGCATGCCAACAGCTAAGAATAAAACCCTTAGCAAATTTTGTCCTTTAGTGATTTGCCTAAGTGACATAGGATGTCTCTGACAGTGGAGGGAACTTCCAGAAGTTCTCACAGGTCCCACGCTCATGTCAGAACGGGGTCCATCTGTGTTTCTCCTCTTTTTGGATCTCCATTTCTGTCTTTGATGCTTTTCTGTGCTGATGTAAGCAGATCCCCATGCCTGGATTAAGACTCTTTTGAAGTTCTTGCAGGATAGGACCTTGGATAATAAGTGTATGTGGCCACTTACTCACTTGGAGCTGGCTAATAACCAGGCCCTTTCTGTAATCTCTTGATCGTCCCACATACATGTCAGAAGCAGAGAGATTGTTCATGTGTCAATATTGCTTCACACAATGTCATAAATACGAGATTTTTCACAAAACTTCAGCATTTCTGCTCCTGAAGACAATCCTTCATAAATGAAAGGACTACATTTCAGTCCCAATATTTCTACGGTGGCAGTGAAACCTAATGAGATGGGAGATAAGGTGTATAGGGTAGGGCGTCTCATTGTCAGTCAGGGAGGGAAGGATTAATGTCCCAGTGCCAAAAGCAATGATTTATTAAGCGAGCCACGGCTGCAGGATCTGCGAATGGTGCGCATCTTCCTTGTATTCATCATACGTTTTTAAGTACTGTTTGTGAAAGACATGTCAGGCAAAAGGAACTTATTATTAAAACCACCTAACTTTTGGTGGTATGTAGAGCAAGGGAGAGAGAAAACTCCCCATGGCTTCCTCCTTAACATAACTACTGCCACCTCCACCAGTTCAGAAGAGCCTAAGAGCTGTGTTTTGGAGGGTGGCCTTGTACTCTGAACCCTAACTAAAATCACAGAATCATAGAATGGTTTAGGTTGGAAGGGACCTTAAAGATCGTCTATTTCCAACCCCTCTGGCATGGGCAGGGACACCAACCACTAGACCAGGTAAATCAGAGTGGAAATATCAGCTTGGGTGAATATTCTTTCTCAGGAAGTGACAGCTGATGAGTGCTGATATGCAAAATCACTTTATTTTTTCCTATGTGATAATCAGGATTCAAAGTGCACCGGCTGGCTGCAGACCAAAAGGCAGAACAGCTTGCCACAGGGAAATCCATGGGGTTGACGGTGAAAAATTAAAGCAGGTTTTGCAACTAGTAGTGAAACATTGTTAAAAGTTTTCTCACAAGCTTGAAGTGGGTATGATAAATACAGTTTTTGAGGTCAGTTACCAAAATGCAATGCTGGCTACTAAAATTTCTTTCAAAACTAACCAGAATTTTGGCAGGGAAAAAAAAGGACAAACAGGATTTATCTTTTCTTTTCTGCAATGCTAAATACATAAGTATCAGTTGTCCTTTTTCAGTAGCCAGTGTGCCAGTTTGTGATATTCTGGGAATGTTAGTCCACTGCCTGTACTGGCAGATGATGTAAGCGGAAAGAGGGGTGTTGGCATTTGGCTCAGGATGTACCACAGGTACTGGCAAATAAAAAGTGTGTGGAAGTGTGTGAACACAGCGAACAAATGCCAATGTCTTCTTGACTCAAAAATAGAGTAGGCATGCAAAAAGAAAGTGAGAACCTGCTGGGGTTTTATTGGTATTGGATTGGCCATCAAAATAGATGAGATTTGGGCTATGAGTGAGAAATGGGACTGTTGGATACGAGTCTTAACACAAATAGTGGCTGTTCTGAAGTGCGTGCAGTTAATTTTTATATATATATATATATAATTTATATATATAAAACCAAGTTTTTTTAGTAATGTGAAGAGCAAGAAGTATGCCAGTTACGCTGTTTTACCCTTGTGAAGCTCTTCAGAGGAGGAAGCTAGAATGCATTTGCTGCCCTGGGTGGAGGCGTCAGTGCCAGGGGACCAGGGCTGGGCTGCCGCATCCCTGGGGGAGGCAGGGGCAGGAGAAAGGGAGGAGCAGGGACAGAAAGCCTTAGGGGAGGACCGGGAGCAGGGCCAGGGCTGTTCCCTGAGGAGGAGGAGGGCGGGAAGGGCGCGGGCAGTGACTCCTGCGGTGGGGTGGGATCGCCCATCACCCCGAGCCAGCAACCTCAGCGCTGGCCTCCAGCCTGGCCCTGCCCTCAGTGATGGCAGCCGGCAGCCGGCAGCCTGCAGGCTGGCCTTCCAGGCCTCCGCCGCGGGCAGGCAGGGCAGGCAGGGCAGGCAGGGCAGGCAGGGCAGGCAGGACGGCCGGGGCTGCTGTGCCTGCTGCCATGGTTGGTTGCCAGCTGGCGGTGGCCGGGGTCGGCACAGAGGAGACAGTGGGGTTCGACGAACGTTTTATCTGGAAGGATGTCAAGGGCGGCATTCCTCTCTGAGGATTGGGGTGAAACAATTTCCGCTCCATCAGGAACTGGAGGAGAAGTTAAACATTAAGAACAAGCCATCCAGATAACTTGCATTCAGAAGTTTTAACATGGTGGTTCTGGAGAGCGTCTCATCGCTCACGGCTGATGGTCAGTGATTGTGGAAGAGCGGCGAATGCAGGATAACCTAGATACAGTAAGGCCTATTATGAATCCTGGGCAGAAGAATGAACAGGTGATTAGGAATAGATTAAAGAAAANAAATCAGAGTGGAAATATCAGCTTGGGTGAATATTCTTTCTCAGGAAGTGACAGCTGATGAGTGCTGATATGCAAAATCACTTTATTTTTTCCTATGTGATAATCAGGATTCAAAGTGCACCGGCTGGCTGCAGACCAAAAGGCAGAACAGCTTGCCACAGGGAAATCCATGGGGTTGACGGTGAAAAATTAAAGCAGGTTTTGCAACTAGTAGTGAAACATTGTTAAAAGTTTTCTCACAAGCTTGAAGTGGGTATGATAAATGCAATTTTTGAGGTCAGTTACTAAAATGCAATGCTGGCTACTAAAATTTCTTTTCAAAACTAACCAGAATTTTGGCAGGGAAAAAAAAGGACAAACAGGATTTATCTTTTCTTTTCTGCAATGCTAAATACATAAGTATCAGTTGTCCTTTTTCAGTAGCCAGTGTGCCAGTTTGTGATATTCTGGGAATGTTAGTCCACTGCCTGTACTGGC
This sequence comes from Rhinoptilus africanus, assembly GCA_013400135.1. Lineage (NCBI taxonomy): Eukaryota > Metazoa > Chordata > Aves > Charadriiformes > Glareolidae > Rhinoptilus > Rhinoptilus africanus. Next base: position 314,246 of record VXBO01002867.1, read on the forward strand.
AGATGATGTAAGCGGAAAGAGGGGTGTTGGCATTTGGCTCAGGATGTACCACAGGTACTGGCAAATAAAAAGTGTGTGGAAGTGTGTGAACACAGCGAACAAATGCCAATGTCTTCTTGACTCAAAAATAGAGTAGGCATGCAAAAAGAAAGTGAGAACCTGCTGGGGTTTTATTGGTATTGGATTGGCCATCAAAATAGATGAGATTTGGGCTATGAGTGAGAAATGGGACTGTTGGATACGAGTCTTAACACAAATAGTGGCTGTTCTGAAGTGCGTGCAGTTAATTTTTATATATATATATATATAATTTATATATATAAAACCAAGTTTTTTTAGTAATGTGAAGAGCAAGAAGTATGCCAGTTACGCTGTTTTACCCTTGTGAAGCTCTTCAGAGGAGGAAGCTAGAATGCATTTGCTGCCCTGGGTGGAGGCGTCAGTGCCAGGGGACCAGGGCTGGGCTGCCGCATCCCTGGGGGAGGCAGGGGCAGGANTTATTGTATGTGAAATAGATACCGTAAAACTGCCACCTTTTTTTATGAAATGGCAAGTTAGTTTGATAAGGACAATGGAAATGACCAAATTTGACCAAACATCACATGAGGCAGCAATTAAGAAAGCCAAACAATATGAAATTAACATGGCACGTGTTACACTGGTTGAAAGCTGGCCAGTTGACAGGTCTTGGAACACAAATGGAGAACCATCGCAGAATCACACCGGTTGGAAGGCGCTTCTGCAGACCATGTGGTCCAGCCCCTTGCTCAAAGCAGTACCAGATTCAAAGGCAGATCAAGTTGCTGAGGGTCTTGTCCAGCTGAGTTTGGGATGTCTCCCCAGATGGAGATTGCACAATCTCTTATTTAGTGTGAAAATTCCTCTTCCTTAAACAGATTTGTTTTAGCAAAGTTCTTTGGGAAATGGTTTGTCTATCTAGGATGTGCAGTACTTTTTCCAAATATATGGGAGAAAGCCTAGAATTAGTGCAAATGAAGTCTGCAGAGGACACTAATGTTGAAGAAACTAGCAGATGTCAAAGGGGTAGTGTCAGTTTTATAATTCAAGTGACCTTGGATTGCTTGTTTTAACATGGTCAAATGTAAAGTCATTGGAGAGAGAACAAAAATCTTAGGTCATACAGATGGAATGGGCAAATCCACGCTGGGGAAGAGTGATGCTCAGAGGGACATGGTAAACAGGGTGAATAACTGTCTGAGCATGAGTTGCCGGTGTGGGTCAGCGAAAAACAAACTTCTGTGACCCTTGAAGTTAAAAATATGAGGAAATTAGTTAAAGAAGCTTACAGAGTCTATGTCTATACTATCCCACTGTACTGTCAGCAGAGTGGACCAGGTTCAGTTCTCTGCCTGTGAGGGTAAGTGGGGTAGCACAGCTTGCCTTCATACACCTAGACTCCCCCAAACACAGTGGCTGCATCCGTACTGCTTGCTTGAGCAACTTGTCCCACACTATCCCGTGAGCCACGCTCAGGCATTGTCTGGCAGAGGGCTGGTTTGCGTATTCTCAAAATGTGCTATGGAACTACCCATGACACAGTGTGAGCAAATGTGTGCCCATACTTACGCCCGTGTTTAGTTTTTTTCATGCAGACATTGCTGTTAGCTTTGTGTTTAGCACTGGTTTAACAATTACTGGCGTTCAGTGTCCAGCCTGGGTATTCACAGGACAAAGAAGAGTGCTATCATGTTAGCAAGGGTGCAAATGAAATCCTGAGGAGTGGCAGAATGTGCCTCATAACGTGCATATTTTACTGGGAGAAGGTAAAGGAAGGACATAGTTGTAATCTGTGGATGGTGCTTTGAGAGTATTGTAACAAATGCCTCAGTGTAGCAGATAGGTAGGAGGGCTCTGATGGACAGAAGTTGAATCAAAACAAGCTTTGACAGAAAGGAAACTCTCAAAGTTTCCTCAGAGAAACTAGAACTTTCATAGTTCTAGTCTTATGAGTAGGCGTTTTCCTAGTAGACTTTCTGTAGTTTAAGATGGGATTCATGCAAGTCCTATGGCCTGTGCTATGTAGGAGGGCAGGTTAGATGATCGTAACAAATTAATAATCTTTGAATCTTTGAATTAATTAGTGAGATTTTGAGATATGAACGAAAGTTTGGCACTTGGATTCCATTGTTCTGCCAAACAGGGGGACTGACAGAGCTTCAAGGCTTCACCTTTCATCACTACCTTATATGACTATATACCAACTGGGATCATTCCCAGCGCAGAATAGAAAGATTTCGTTAACATTTCTGCCTTTTCTATACTGCTGTGGATAAGTCTACCATTCTCATCTCATTAAATGTTATAAGAGGTGTGGTAGAATCTATTAATTATAGAATATTTTGCTTCTTCATAACATCCTATTTTTTTGATCATTGTACTTTTATTTCTCCATTGGTACCTATCTTCTGGTTGGTAATAATTTCCTTTTTCCTTCGTAGGAGTTAATGTAATGTCGGCCCTCATACTGCCTTCCTAAGGGAAGGGATGGTTGCCCTTGGCATTTTGGAACTGTGGCTTATTAAGCATCTACTAGAGTTACTCAAGAATTTCCAGTTACCATTCACACATTTTTGTTTAAATTCTTTATTTCTTTTGATTTAGCTCATAGCAATTTTCTGCTTAGTGACATTTGTCCTTTTAAATCACAAACTGAAGAGATTACTCATCTGTTCACTATCTTGACATGTAACTCATGGCATATAATCCCTTGTGCCAAAAATACAGTTCTGTGATCAAACTATCTTCAATCAAGTTCTAGGATAGATTTACCTTGTATAAGATGCAATTAATTTTCAAAATAGGAAATGATTACTTGTACTTTGCATTTGTTTAGCCGCAACAGAAGACATCCAGCATGCTTCATTCAGACTGAAGATCTGGGTGATAATGCAGTTTCCCATTCTGTCACCACAGATAGCTGATTATGGGTCTAGTCATCTAGCTAATTGATTTGATTTGATAGTCTACAGATTCCTGTGCCTGCTCACTCATCTTGAACTTCATAAGTGACAATGTTAATTCATAAGCTTTCAAGGTAATTTTCTTCGTTAGTGCCAGCAACTCGGAGATTAGTTATAGAGATACACCTTTAACAGGTCTGCAAAGAGAGACGCTGGGCTGCAAAGAGCCTGCGGTGGCTGAGCTAAATACACAATCTGAAAGGGCAGATCTTTGCCCAGCTTTTTAGCTGTGTGTGATTTCTGAGCTGCACACATGTAATGATGTACCTTAGATCACATGCAAGGCCATCTCCACTGTTCCCCGTGCCTACGCAGATCCTAGCAACTCGCTTTAGCATACTCATCATGCTGGGCTCTGGAACACTGTCACGTTGCTTGTAGCTGTGTAACTCCAGTCCCTCTCATCTATTACCCAGCTCTTGGTGCTGACGGTTAGGCAGTTATATTTTTCCTCTTTTTGTGTCCTTTGGCTCCATGACTAATTTTGTTCTTAACATCTTGATTTTGATGCATGTTCTTTGAGTCTCCCTTTTCACTCGTTCCTTTTTTACTGATTTACCACCTTCCTAACTCATACGGTGAACTTGTGTTCTAAAAAGCAAGTTTTTCTGCAGGTGTGGAGGCCAGTTGAATGCCCATCCCCTTCTTGCTCAGTTCTTCAGTTTCAAGCCCACATATTATTTACCTCTTTAAAAATTATGGAACTGTTGCCATCTATTCTCCTTTGGGCATGAGACATCAAGGATTTCTGAAAATGCAGCCTCCTCTGGTTTATCCATCTTTTGTACAATCTCCTGAATTGACAGCAGGTCAGTCCCTTTGGAATGGGGTAATGAGAATAGCTGGTAATTAGTGCTTGCAAGTATAAACAATCATGCCCATGTGCTGAAGGGACCTAAAGAATGCCAGCCAATTAAAAGCAATGAGAGGAAGATCATAGTTCCTGGGCTGGTGCAAATGCTGGTAGCCAGTAAACACAACTCTTTGCCTGGAAGAACTGAGCTGACTAACTCTGCTTTTGCTGATGTGACATGACCTCTTTTGAACGCTTTCAGGTCTTCAAAGGAGTCACAATCCACACTTTGAGAAACATTACTGGAGAATTATGAACTTCATGGGAAAAGTGTCATTAGCAGGAGAAAACAAATCGAAGATGTGTCTCAGTCCTTGTGAAGGAAATTATATTTCTGAAATCCATCTGGATCGTAAACCATCAAAGAACTCTTCAACAGACCTACTTGCCTCTTCACACACAGAAATGACGGTAATGTCCCATATATGTTGATAGAGCTCTCTTCTTTCCTGGAAAAGTATTAAAAAGCATCTGCACTGCATTCATGAAGTGCCAGTCTGCTTCCTGTTAAAGTCAATGGCAGATCTTCTGTTAGGTTGAGGTATGCGGCAGCTTATATTTTTTTTAAGCATTAGGATCCCGCAGAGGAAGGTACTCTTTATAGGCTAAACTTTCTGCATTGAAAGCATGTGAAACGGTGCAGAAGGCTTTCCTTACTCTTGCTGTAGAAAGTGAAACTTGGGGCAAACATGTGCACTGCTGCTGGCACTAACAATTTTTGCGGATGGTGTACTTAAAAGAGGAATCCTAGAGTGGAACTGCACATGACCATTTTCAGCAAAGCTTTTCAGATGGGTCCCGCACCACTGAAATCAATGGGACATTCACAGGACAGGATGGAGCTTTAGTGGGTTGTTGGCTGCAGTTCTCCGCTGACATTTTCTGGGGCTGCCTGAGGTCAGTGCGGTAATTGAGGATAAAGAGCAGCAAACTTCAACTACCTAAATAGTAAACTTTACTACATTTTACTTCAAAGTGTTTCATCTTGAAAACTTAGAGAAATTGTGCACTTACTGTAAGTGAACTTTTTGCTCAACAAAGTCATTCCTTGAACTGTTGCTAGGTGTGGTTTCAAAACAGTTCTAATTCTACCAATGTATCCTCTTAAATAACAATAAAACATGACTCTTCAAGGAACTAGAAATGTGTTTCAACAATGTCCCTTCTGCTGGCATAGCTTTGTTGGTTTGTTATGTTTTGTATTAATGCTGTACATAGATACAGGGCAAATACTCTACTTTTATGAAAATACCATCTCCTATCAGAAAAGCCATTTAATACAAATCATATCAAAACTCTCCATCACATTCTGTCAATCCTTAGTGATTTAATAAAATATCCATCTTGTGCTATCTGCAAGTTTACAAGTCACAGTCTGTACGCATACATAAATTATTGCACTGAATCGGGGAGGTTAATTACAATTTAGAATTGCAAATCATCTGTAGACCAGCAGAGTCCTAAATTATACATTCTCATTAATTTACCTGTGTAAATCTAGAATTTTGACGCTACTAAAACAGAGAAAAAACTGTAATATATGCCCCATATAGTGAGTCAATAAAGGGACTTTTAGAAATTAATAGTTAGCTTTTTTTAAACCAACAGAAACAAGGTGAACAAGGTGAGCATATTTTGTAGAAAAATTGCTAGGTAAATAGGCAGATAACTACATGTAGGCTTTTAAAATGTCAACAAAATGCAAAGGTTATAACTGTATTTTCAGTAGTTTATTTTTATTCAATTAACAGCAAATATTTGCTGCCAGAAAGTTTCAATTTGGCCTAATTAATTAACTAGTTAATCAATCTTAGGGACGTGCATGGATGTAGGTCTGAGAGCATTTTGGCGCATATTATTCTAGACAGTGATACCAACCACTATGCTCTTTCTGGATCAGAGCTTCATAATTTGAGGTTGAAAAGGAAAATGGGGAGAGATAAAGTCAGATTGAGGCCTTTTCTAACCCAGAATACCAAAAAATCAAGACAGTACTATTTAAAAATAAACTTAGATTTGGCTTTCAGCGTGGTAGGCAGCTCCCACATTTCCATGGAGCAGGAAGGGATTAATATACTCTCCCTGCAGGTGGGAAGGCAAGTTGCCACCCTCCCCTCTGTACTTGCCAATGCAGCCCGGGGAGGGTATTTGAATGGATGAAATAAAGAAGAGAGGAGTCAGGGCCGGAACTGCGCTGCTGTCTGGAGAGATAATGGATGATGTCTAGGACAGGAATGGCCTAAAGGGATGGCCCCAGGTTACGATCAGAGACGTTAAAAAGAAACATGAAAGGTGGGCTGAGTCTGTTTGTTTTTCTGGCAGCAACTGGAGGAGTTTTAACAGGATCTTGATTTATCTTTGGGGGTTGCTGGTTTTGACCATATCTGAATAATTTAGCAGGTGTGCCCACCACTCCTGTGAATTGTTCGAATCTTTTTTTTTCCTTACACAACTTATTCCAAAAGAGTTTTTAAAAATCTGGCTCTTGTTACTTGTGATTTCCCCAGGGGTAGTGGGGCGTGTGTGTTTTGTGTCCTGCTTTGGATTCTTTGTGTACATCTTATGAATGCAAACTGAAATAAATTTTGTTTGTATTATTCCTCGCTCAGCTTAGCTGTGAAAAATGGTGGCATGCTTAGGACATCTCAGGGAAATTTTTGGTCGTTTTGGATGTCATGCTGACTTCTTGCACGATGAAAGGTGTATCACTGAAGGGATATGCCTCACAGGCGTCACCTGTGGCAATCTCCACAGAGGAGCTCTTCCCCTCTTATCTAGTTTTTCCTGTCTTGAGAGGGTTTCACAATGAACACTTAATGTGAACAAAAGCGATGTAATCAGGTAAATTGGGCTGCACCAGGTGTAGGATTACCAGACTGTGATGGTGTGGTTACCTGGGCAGTGTGCGAGGGGTGGGTTACTCCTGTTCCTGGTGGGGGCTAGGGCTGTAGAGCATGCGGAGGTCGAGGAGAAGTGAATGGGTGCAATTGGGTGCAGCAAAATGGACAGAGATCTGAAGTCACATTTCCAACCCAGCATCCCAAAAGCCTTCTGAAAGTTTATTTATTCTGGACTTTTTTCTGGATTCCACAACTTTTCCCCTTCTCTCCTTGAGAGCTGCAACCCCGGCACTTCATTTCTCCCCAGCGCTGCGGGAGGAGGAAAGCACAGCTCCTCCCCTGACAACTGATCTGGAGCCAGCTGGTCAGGAGGATGGATTTTGGGCACTGTTTCAGCTCAGCTGTTTTATTCCCGCACTTCCGATAGCATGGTATTGATGCGACTTAAAATTGCTTTCCGCCAGCCCTGTGCCCCCATGTGTGGTTTCCCCAACATTTGACTCTGTGGCCATTAATTTTGCTTTGGGAATGAAAAGTGTGAGTAGGATCCTTTAAAATAGAGGTTTTTTGGTGTTTTTTTTTTTTCCTGTGAAAATGTTTAAAACAAGTTTACAGTATGTTTTTATACCTTGTCAACTGCTTGTAATCTGTTACGTTCCTCTGAGATTGGCTTCATATTTTCCAGTTTCTGGCGTTCCTTGTGGTTTTTACTGCTTTCTGGGGACAGCAGCACCCCAGTGCCCCAGAGAGAGATGCTTTGAAGAAGGTCAGAGTGACAGTCTGCAAGCCCCAAGTTAGGTAGCAGAATAACTGCTCTGTATGGTCATGGCCTATGAAGTCCCCTTGATTTAACGGCTATCGTGGGTGCTTAGAGTATCTCCTCTGGAGATATGCGCCTTGTGTGGGACTCTTCAACTTAATTTTAAATTTTTTAGAGACAAATACTAGCACATACTCCATCCAGCAGAGCAATGTGAACACTACTGGAAGAAGCCTTCAGTAACAAAACACATTCTGCAGTAAATCTGGTGAGAAATCATATTAACCAACCTGTTGTGAATAGATTTGACCCACTTGTAGGGTTGCTTCAAATCGGACGCTGTTTTTTCTACTTATTGGGCTTCTTTTTGAGATTTGTGTTCTGCGCACATTCATAGCCATGCCCTGGAGTGTTTGCACAAATGATGTTTTAGACATGTAAATCTGACAAATAACACACCCACCCATGGCTGCCAACCGAGCGCCACAGCCTGACACCCAGGGATGATCGCATCCCGGGAGGTATCTCTGGCCTGAAGGAAAGCAGGGAGGGAAGGGTGGCTTCTCCCGTGGGTGAGACACACTCAGTTGCCCTTAACTTAGGACTTGCTCGTCCAGCAAAGCACTGGGAGAAGTGTGGGCTTTTCAATAGCCATCCTGGGTTGTGAAATGCCTCCTGCACCATGCCTGCCTGCAGGGGTAACAGTGAATACGACTCCTTGGCCTGATGCTGTTCTTTCTGGATTTCCGGAGATCTCTTCCTTTTACAGAAATTCATTCAAGTTTATGGATGGGCCAACTTAGAACCTGAAACTTTGTCTTTCCTGAAGATGGATTTTTCATGATGCGCGGCTAATTTGTTCTGCTAATTTGATCAGGAATGACCACCTCAAGAGGGACCAGTAATTTGCTCCAGCAGACACTTGTGCCACTGTAGGAATTGCCCTCAGCATCCACGGTTACTACCGGCTGTGTCAAGGTGATGTTTGTGGTAGGAAAACCTTGCCAAAAGGTGACCAAGGGCATCGTATGTGTAAATCAGGAATAGCTCCATGAAAGTCGGCAAATTAAAAAAAAATAAAAAAATAGAAGTGGAGGAAATAGAGTCAGAATTAGGCCTATGTTGAGTCGTGTCACCCCCTCCCTCCTTCCAGGTCAGCATCAGAACTACTTGAGAAGAAGCGAAATTTCTGGTTCAGTTTCTTGTTTTCAGGTGTGACTAATATAAATGTAGAAAGGTTGGATAATTTGGAATAGGGCACTCATGAATAAACCAGCCCCTTGGAAAAAGTCCTTCCTTGTCTCCATTAGTGGTGGGTTGTCTTGTGCCACGAGGTGAGTGTATAACCTCCCAGCTCTTACCTAATGCAATTCTGGATCCCTCGCTGTCCAAGACAGGTTTGAGTCCTTTCAAAAGTCCTGCCAGGCTTCTGCCTTCATTGAACATCGTAACAGAAGCCGCACTACAGTAGGTAAATGAACACCACTGTCTGTTTATTTGTTTATGGATTGCTATCATGTGTGATACCTCCTAGGAAATCGCATTGCTCTGGGAACTTGGCCATGGGTACAGTGAGCTTTACTTCCCCAGCCATTTTCCTCCTTTTCTTGGTTTTCCCTTTATGCACATTTCTTTTCAGGTTTATCCTCTGAGCGGCAGGCTCTGGTGCTAGGTGGGAATCTGGCACCGGGATTTTGGGAGGGGATAGCTTGGGTGCAGCCTTTCCCTTCCTCCAGGGCTGCTGTGGGCGCTCCCTCCAGTGCCGATCCCAACCTGCCAGCTGGGGTTTGGCGGGGAGAGGCTCAGCTACACCCCGTTCCTGGCGGGTACGCTCTCCCTTAGGGCCCGTGGTGCCTCTGGCTGTGCTAACAAACCACCGCTTCCCCATCAGCCAGCAGCACCAGCCTCGGCGCTTTGCCCGCCTCCTTTGCAGTAATGCAGAGAAGAGGGCTCCCTGGTTTATTTGCCTCTCTTCTACCCTTTATAGATGCTGTGACACTAAGCCAGACCTCATTTATATGGAACTCACTTGTCCCTTTAAATTACAAAGGCACACGGGTGTCTATAAAATGGCTTAACAGGTACCTATAGCGTATAATTAGCATTGCATGGGCTCCTCATCTGTTTGTTGATGGGCTAGTACAAACAAGCACAACCTTCCGAATAATGGCACCAGGCACAGGCTCTGTCTGGAAAAGAAAGGGCTTGTCTGTTGGAGATGAAGGGGACAGAAGCAAACCCACTGTGGTTTGCTTGTGTGAACCTCCATTGCAGTTAACAGAGAGCCCCCACACATCTGAGTGCTCCTGGGGATGCCTTGTTGCCCTTGCAGATGTGCTGTGTAGGCAGACCCTCGGGCTTTTTACACTGGCCCAGGGTTTCTAGCCAGCAGGCAACCCTGATGAGTGACTGCGTGATAGATCCTCGCCTGAGCTACCATAAATCTGTGAATCTGCAGTGTTTCTACAGTGTATGCACAAGTTAGCTACCCAACATGTGCACAGCCAGCCTGAAAGTCCTGGGGATTTCAGACGGTGTTGTTCTGCGTGTGTGAATCAATAGTATGGTAAGTCTGAAGCGACCAGGATTGTGGATTTGCCGCTCTCGCTCCCATTACTCAACTGAGTCAAGCACACATGCTAAGTCAGACATGTTCCCGAGCTCTCAGGTCTACAGAACATCCACAGATCACTTGTGCAGAGTATGTGCAGTCAGTCTGGATGCCTCCTGAAATGTTGGGTTTGTAATACATGGTCTATAGAGCTCGTTCACACATATTTCCACCTGGGAAATCCCAGAGAAAGCATTATGGCAGCCTGAATGTTAAATTAATTTAATTTTCTATCCTTAAGGGCATTTCAACTTGCCAGCAGTCACGGTTTTATCCTCTGAAAAGAAATTCTGAAGTTATGCTTGGCTAACCGTAATTATTTGACAATTTAATGTTTCCATCCTCTTGTGACCTGTCTTCAGAGCAACTGATATGAGCCTGCTCTCAGGACTCAGGAGTACCACCAAGCAGTGAGGTAAATGCTTTTCTGGTTCTGTTTCTGATTCACTTCGTATCTACCACTACACTTCCTTTTTTTCTTGAATTTACTGGACTCATTTGCAGCCTCTCTGCCAGGAAATGCAGTGGCCAGAGTTAGGTGGGATGCTGCTAGAAGAAGACACTTGGTCCTGCCCTGAACAGGGAGTCACTTGTGAGGCCAAGCTTGGGTGGTGACCTCAAGTGGTGTGGTGCCACCACAAACAACAACATAGGGAAGCTCACACACATGGGCCTGAGGAAACTGGACTGTTTCCAGCGTTAAATATAACATGGGTGAGTTCAAGGGTGTGCGTCACATCACGCAACACAGAGTGTGAATCAGATCATGTAGCAGTGGGAGGAAAAGCCCCTGTGGGTGCCCTTGAGAAGCGGCTCCTGGGTGCGGGTGAAGTTCCTGGCTGGGGTGCAGCGTGCAAAGAAGTTAGATTGACCAAAGGGTAAAGTTGGCCATCCTGGGTCTTCCTAGCTGCGTTGGGCCAGGCAGGGCACATGCCTGCATGTCTGTGGGTGGGTACTTGGGCACAGAGGTGTATGTGGGCTGCAATGGTTTAGTAGGGGCTGGAAAAACTGCACTTTTGCAGGGGTCAGCCCTGAGCGAGTACGAGAGCTCTGCAGCGAGAAACTCCCAGGTGTACCATGGGAGATCCCCAAGGAAAGGGGGGATTTCTCCTTGCCAAGAGCAGGTGGGGGCTCCTGCTGGAGAGCCCCATGGAGCAGCAACCCACCGTCAGTATGGGAAGGAAAGGGAGGTGGTGGTCAGAGGGGCGGTGGCACCTCCTCCTGTCCTGGGTTGAGCGATACAGGACTAACTTCTAATGCTGGGAAAAACTGCACTTTTGGAAGACTCTAGTGTCTGAATTTGTGAAAATATTTACTTCACAGACAGTTAGGCTGTGTGGGATTCAAGGTTTCGGTGGTTTTGCGCCTTGCCATGTGCAGGGATGAGGAGGAGCAAGGCTGGGGCACTTGACCCAGGCTGGCCAACAGGATTATTTCATACCATGAACGTCACATTCTATATAAATCAGAAATTTTTCTGTGAGGTGTTCACTCTCTCTTGATGGTGGTGATCCAGAGAACTTCTTGCCCTGGTGCTGGACCCCTGAGCCTTTCCTTGCGAAGGCACAGCGCTCAGTGTCCCACATTTGCTGTCCACTGCTGGGAATGCACAGCTTCCTAATGATAGAATTGGCTGAGTCTAGTTCTTGTATATCTTATATTAGCATTGTGATTAATACTTGTTCTTTAGTATTATTGTTAATTATTTAGTTTTAACCTATTAAATCTCCTTCTATTTCAACCCTTGTATTTCCTTGTTTTCCCCATTTCTCTTTCCTGGGGGGGGAGGGTTATTGGGTGATAGAAAAATTGTCTAAATGACAATAAATTGTTATGAGTTTTCTCAAACCGTAACACTTTCAAATGGAAATGGGAGCTTTGCCTTCGTATGGGCTGTGTGTTTAGATTTCAGGCTTTGCAGGCAGGTGCTGTCTGTTACTGCTTGCCATGTCCTTGGTCTGGTAAGTCCTGGTCCTTGCCAGGGCACCCAGGCACCTCTGCAGTACTAATGAGCAATAACAGACCCTGCGATATTAACTCTTTCCGAGCTCTCTACAGCAAACACCCACTGCACAGTCAGGCAGGCTCACAGAAGAACAAGGTGAGCAGGAGGGTAATTCTCTTCGGATACGAAGGAAGGGATGTGAGTGCCCAGCGCTCAGCCACTGCGTGTGGGAATGGTGACAGGAATGAGTTTCCCAGAGGTAGCTGAACGAGATTTGACCAGTATGGTCAAAGCATGGAGATGTTGGTAGGACAAGGGGGGCATCTGCAAATTGGTTTCTAAGGGTCCGTGAAATAGGAGAAGTTTTTAAAACACCAGAGAGTTTATATTTGGAAGCATGAGAGGGGGGTGAAATTTGGCTGAGGAGTGAAAGTGGGAGCAAGGAGGATTAAGAGCCCGGTCACCCCAAGACGGTCAGGGTACCATCTCCTCCTCTGAGCCATGGTTCTATAAAAACTGGCTGGTTTCGTACCGCTGAGATACCAGGTCAATTAGATTCATGATATACTTGAAGGGAGCGTGAACTCTTGGCAGGAGGAACTGTAAGCCTTTACTTGCAATGGCCTTCAAGGGCAAGTAATTACACTTTGTTTGGTTTATGTGTCAATATTTCACAGAATTAATGAGATACCATTCTACTGAGTGTATAGGTACTCTGCCCTTTAAGATTGGCTCAGGGGAGGACTGATTGCCTCTCCTCCCAAAAGTTCGAATTCCCCAATACTATCAGAGGGACTTTATTTCTCTTTCAGCTAAGCCGAAGTGGTATGAATTCAGTGAATTGTAATAAGCGAGACACTCCCTGGTGCTATTTTCAGTCACTTTTCAGACTAGATCAAGTTGCCCTTTCCTTTGAAAGTAATCCATTTTTATGTGTGTGTTGCAGTCTCTGTGTTACTAACATGAGAAAATCAATATCAGGGCAGTCAGTCATTTCAGTGTTGTGCTTATTATGGCTAATGCACTATATTCTCTCATTGATGGAGTCTGGAGATGTGGATTCTTGAGATGCTGATGGTGGAGGGCTCTTGAGATAAAAGGTGAAAAGCAAAGGAGCAGAAGGGAGGGAAAATAAGCTGGTTAAAGTCAGGTGCTGGCATTATTTGACATATTTTCTAAAAGTAGTTTTTTGATCAAGCAGTGCATTTGGGCACTGCTGATTGCCTTCATTCTATTCTGTTCTTCATGCATACACATATCCATCCATCCATCTGTCCAAAATTTTATTTTGAATCGATGTGCACATCCTTTTTGATCTTTGTTGGGTTGAAGATGTGCTCATTAAAAAACGTAAAAATCCACTTAGCACTCCGTGAAGGACAACTGATACCTTTGATCCACTGGAACCGTCTGGAATGCCATCCCTATTTAAGACACCCAATGTAATTTTAAAGGAAGCTTTTGGGATGCTCTGTTGCCTTAGTCTTTAGAAATTTATTAGGCAACAAGTCATTGGATTACTGGCTTTGCATCTAGATACGGAGCGTTCCCTATCTGGGCCCTTTTCCTTTTGATGTCACACCCTGGGCGTGGGACCTTATTTCTCTCTTGTTACTTGTGATTTCCCCAGGGATGATGGGGCGTGTGTGTCGTGTGTCCTGCTTTGGGCTCTCTGTGTACATTTTATGAATGAAAAATTAAATAAAATGGTTTTTTCTACAGGAGACAGAGAGTGCCTAGAACGTCACCTTAGACATGGGGTGAGTCCCAGCTTTACCTGGGAGGCTGCCCACTTGTCTCTGTTATTGAAAAAAAATCTGTTCACATTTCCCGACATTATCTGCTCCCCAACAGTGATAATGTTTTGAGGTGCTACAGAATGACGTACAACATTGACTTTTCCAGTTAGCTTTGCTGTGTAATTTCAAGAGAAAAAGACTCAACCAAACAAAAAAATCTACACCTGAATTCAGAGTTCCTTGCGCGGAGAAGCAGCCTGGAATACAAGATTCTCATAAAAGCAATAAAGATGCCATCATGCATTGCAGTGATCCTTCTTTACATCCCTCCTATTAATTAACTCTGTCTTTTCCTTACTCCTTTTCATACACTCATTAGGTAATCTGATGCTTTGCTCTTGTTATCTGGTGCTCTTTCAATGTAAGGCACTGTTCACCTTTCATCTGAAGATGCCAGGTCCTATTTCTGTGTCATTATTTTCTTCACGTCCTTTAATACTACCTTGTCGTTGCCATTCCTTAATTCTTTTTCTTCCTTTTTTCATTGTTTCCTGGGATATTTAGTTCCTTTTGATGCAGCTGAGAATAAGTACCAAAGTGCTTGGATTAAGATACTTAGGGTACATCACTTAATACAGGCACATGATGAAGTAATGTTTATAACAGGTACATTTGTTTTCAATTGAGAGAAGAAACTTCTGAAAATCAACCTTTTAATTTTAGTAGACCATTCCTACTTTTTGGAAAACATGGTTGGTTCTCTTCCTGATGGGCTTGCAACAAGGAAGATGTATGTGAGACAGAAAGAGAGAAGTGGGAGATAAAGCCCATTCTTTGTCTTTTTTTCTTCTCTTTTTCCCCCTAAACCAAACAGTCAAATAATATCCAAATGTGAAAAGTTCAATTAAGATTTGAAAAGCATATATAGCCATATATAGGCTGCAGTTCCTGGCTTTTATCTGAACTTATCTCAAATAAAGAGCCTTCTAGCACCTGGCAGTTGAATCATTCATCCTTGACAGGAGGCAGATGAGGACACTTTTCCGGTAATTCATCTGGATACTTGGATGATCTTTATTATCACTAATCAGGAGTCCATCAGGTCATACTGTATGAACCAGCACCTGGGCACAGAAATCATCACTGGCTTCTGGTGCTTGGACCAGGGGATGGACTGCAGTCTGGTCCCTCACCGTCTCAGCTCTGTGCTTCAGTGTTACCAACTCGTTAACAGCAGTGGCTTGGACCACCAGGTCCATATTATAAAATGTCAGCCCAAACAAAATGCCTTCAGCATCTTACCTGGAGGGTGTTGGGACGCCACCAGGAAGCACCACAGACCAGAGTGGGCTGCATGAGCTCCCTGGAAGAGCAAGTGGGAGACATGGATGTGGCCATGCCAAGCCAGTGGTGCCCTGTACCCTTCTGTAAGTGTGTGCATGCTTGGCCGTGTGCTGCTGGCTAAAGCAAAGTGAGATGCACTACCTATCCATCCCCAGCATTCCTCTCGGTACCTCAGCCCTGTGCCTGAATGTCTGCTTGTGTCCACACCGTGAGGACATTTACAAGCTTGAACTTGAGCATAGGCCTGGGCTTGTGCTGCACATGTCGAACAAAGGTAGTGCCAGAGCATGGACTCGTAGTGGGCATCGAGCTCTCACCTGCAGAAGTTGTGTTACAGAGGTCAGTGGTGTCCTTTATTCTCACATGTGTGTTCCCTACAGCTAAAGGAGCCGTGAGATGAGATAGGACCCAGAGGAGGTTAGGTCAGGAGAAGGCTAGCATTACAGATGGTACAGGAATTAGTTGTAACTTACCATTAGGTACGTAGTGATGGGAGATGCTGACTGTGATTAGTGACCCACGATGACAAAGTGGAGGAAGTAAGGGAAGGGATTACAATAAGACTAGCAAGTCTTGCAGTTTGGGTGAGTTAAATTGTTCTTGGCTCAGTTAAAAGTCCTTTTCAAAGCTGTAGTTACTGTTGAAGTACTTCTCTGGTGTAAGAGCAAAACCTTCTGAAGGGTTTTGGAGAAAAAAAAACAGTAATTGCCATGACCTACCCATAGCAGGGGGTTCTGCCAGGAGCAAGAGAAGAAATGGAAAGGCAAAGGCTGGCTCTTTTCAACCTGTGACGTGCACAGGCCAAAAGGCATTCACTCTCCAAAAATCGTATTAGTACGGTGGTAACTTTCTTCTGTTTTGTGCAGAAAAAAAACAGGGTCTGACTCAGTTCTTGTCTTGGATTAAAGCAGATGTCCCAGGTTTGAACTAATGTATTACTTTAAAAATAACAAAAATCACACAGTCACTCCTGTAAGTTTGTTTCTTCTTTTGGGAGGCTGGAAACTGGGTGTGAGATCCAGGGAAAGGGTTAAGTGTATCAGGAGGCTGTCAGCCATTGGTCTGACTTTAAAACAGGGTGCTGGAGGGCATATCTTAACTTGACATGTTGCATTGTTAATTTACAGTTTGGGTGTGGAGGGACCTGCCTTCCCTTCTTTGTAATCTCTGCAGGTGTGCACAGGACTTCAAAGCCAGTTGCAGCGGAGCTGATGTCTGTGAGAAAGCCTCGGTGGAACAAAAATGTGCTGGGGGATTGCGAACCCCAGCTCCCTTGTGCAACTGCCTGCAAGCCAGTTTGTAAATGCGGATTTCTGCTGGGTGTTGTTTATGCAGAAGGATTTTAGCCCTTCTCTGGAGGCCACAAGGTCCCCTGCTGCAGATTTTAGGTCTTATGCTACGGTGAGATTTTTTTAAATGATTTTTAAAAATGTGTTTGAAATCGCATAGGCACACCAGTCGCTTGCTCTAACTGTTTTTTTCTCTGCTTCCAAATCACTTGTGAAGTACTCTGTTTTTCTACCGATGTTTTAATTAACAGCCTTCTCAGAGGAGAGGGTTTTAACCCCAAAACCAATCACAGAGTTTTCACACTCAGAATTCACTATTGATTATTTGTTACGCTAAACTGGGCAGCTTAAAGCTATTCTACTGGTCTGGACTGGTCAGCTAAAGCTCTTCAAGCCTAGAATAATGCGAATGCAGAGGACCAGCCCGCAGTGGGTGGTGAAGCACAAGCCCTCGTGCTCTTCCGAACCATGCACGGAGTTGTTATTTGTAGGAAGCGGAGCCCTCGGTAGGTTCTCAGCAGGGCAGGGGCCGCAGCTTTGCCCACCCAGGCATTTACACACAGGTACCTCACCTAACATTTCGCAGCCGAGCAGAGCAGAGATCAGTCTATCCCTTTTTTTTTTTTTCCTCCTGCAAGCTGTAGGGAAGAGATTTCAGCTCTGTATTGAGAATTACTAAGCTTTCCCCCTCCCTCCCCATCTTTGACATTAGTATAGAAAAGTCACAAGGAAATTAAGTGTGCCAGTAAAACTGAACGTCACAAGTTTTGCAGATTTATTTAATGGCTCCAGTACTTCATTGTTGCTTATTAATTGTGATCATAATTATGGAAAGAATAGTTGTGATTGATTCCTTATGGCTCTGCTTTGTTCGGTGGTTTCTTTTATAGCTTTCTCTGTCCATTTTATGTTTTCACTTATCAGTTCTTTTTGGACCTCCCCGAATGAAACTCAGCATTGCTATATAGGAGAGGGTGCTACAGCTGCGGTTGTGCAGCGGAGAACATTACTTTTGTTAGCATTTTTTAGGTTTTTGACGTTTGGCTTCGGTCAGAGGCAGAATGAGACTTTGCACCTTTCAAACCCTTTCAGGGGAAGGCAGAAGGGTGGTGGTGTCTGATGGCCAGATAAGCTGGTGCACTCTCATGCTCGGTGGACAACCAGCCAGGCACAGGGGTGTCTGAAAATGGCCTGTGAAATGCTTATGGGCTCCATCTGTTGCTAAATGCCTGGCTGCAGACATAGCTGGGAGCTGGCAGAAATTGCCAGTATTTTTAATTAAAATGTTTGTAGCTATAACAGTAAAATTATGAGTTTGTAAAACAATTGTTTTATATAACTTCATATTTATATCCTCTTTCTGCAATTCCCCTCATCTCCTAACCACCAACGACTAATGGAATACAGAACAGCCTGGGGATTTTTGCTTTGCTTGTTTTGCAGAGGTCATGAAGCCCTTGTAAAAAGCTTTGTTAGTGATTGCAGCCCTCTTTTGGGACACAAGAGGCCCAGATGGAACTTCTGGCTTTACTATGTTCAGGTAGGTGGGCTTTTCCTCGACCAGGGAAGGAACTATAACCCATGATATACGTATCTCAGGTGAATTTCAATGTACCAAGTTATTAAGTCTCTCTGGTAGTAGCGGTTCCATTTTGAATTAAATATTCATTAGGCCAGAAAGAGAGAGGAGTTACTCTTTTGCCATCATTCAACCATAAAATGTCCCTGAAGCCTCTGCTGTTAATATTCACCCCATTACTCATGAATGGGACTGATGAACAGATTCCTTGACCTACCCAGTGTGCCTTAATCTTTTAAAATGGTGTTTCTTACTGTCTTTGAATCTTTGGAGAGTTACAAGCATTGCATCATGCTACATAGATTTAAAAATGTGATTTCTGTGAGTGGGAGCTTAAATCACTGACCAGCTTCTTGTGGAATTTTATGGAAGTCTTGAAGATGGGCAGGAGCAGAGTTTTAAGTGGAAACTCAGCATGGAATGCAAAGCCCACGGAGCTGAAATGACAAGCTTAAAGGATGCAGATGATACCTGGGACAAGAAAAGACTGCCTAGAAAGGTGGGTGAAATAAAAATGAACTGTGGATTGGGCTCCATAGCTTGGTCTTTTGGGGGACCTCAGTTTATCGCAAAACCCTGAGTTAAATGGCGCAGATGTTTTAGGTGGGAGAGCTGGCAGCGTGTGGCCGGCGCTGGGTGTGCGCAGCCCGCATGGGAGGGTGCCCAGGCTCCGCTTGTGCCTGCTCTTATCTCTTACTTTCTGCTGCCAGCGGCAGACGAACACAAGTTGTCTCTTTTTAAAGGAGGAGTCTGATGTGAACAACTGTGTGACCTTTACGGAGGAAAGTGCTTTCAGGCCTCTGATATTTCTTTTAGGCTTCAGAAAAATTAATTTAGAAAAAAAAAAAAAGAAAATATGAAAATGGGAATTAAGAGGAAGATATAGAAGGAAATAAATGTGGAGAGAGAAACCAAGAGAGAAAAGAACAAAAAGGAAATTTTAGTAACTACAGCAGGTCATTTACTCTACAAATATTATCCCTTTATGCCAGAGCTGTAAAGCTTTTTTGTTCAAACAAGTTGCACATTCTCCTGTCCAGTGCTTGCTAACTGGCTTCTAAAAATATAAGGACTAGGCAGAATATCAAGCTACAATTAGAAGCAAAAATAAATTTAAGCTTGTCAATTGCAACGCTGAATATCCCCATGGCAAGAAGAGTCATGAAGATTTTTTCTCGTGCCTGCAGTTGAAATGAAGAAAAAGTATGTCTAATCTATTTTAGGTATCTAATCTTCTATCTGCTCTCAGAAATGGCCAGGACAGAGAGAGTCCTAGAGCTGAGGCAGCAGAGAGCAGGCGGAGAGCAGGAAGATTAAAAAAGTAAAGGCTGTGAGGAAAGGTAAAGAGGAAACTTGTGGAGCGAGACAAACAAGAAGCCCTTTTTGAATGGGACCCTGGGCTGAAGAGGGAGGCGGTATGCTGCCACGGGAACATGGCAGCAGAAGTTTTCCGTGCCTGTGAAGAGGGGTATTCATACGCGTACCAGGGAACACAGAGTTTTTGGATTTAGGAAGGGAATTTCAGTAGGAAAGTTGATTCGAGATAAAGATGCAGAGGTAGAGGCAAGGTAACAAAGTGCAGGGGAGGGACTGCAGGGGTGGGTGGATCGGTCCTGGGGAAGCTGCCCTTTGGCTCATTTCTGCTCTCTTTCAAGGCATGCCCAGCAGCATGGTGGGACCCCCGGCCTCTGCAGCCTCTGACGCTGAGCACATGAGGCCACGGCTGGTCAGGGTATCTCAGAAGATGACCATCTTCCACCGGATGCATTATTTATGCCTTTGCTCACCAGTAGTGGCACAGGGATCAAAGGGAGTGAAAGTCCATCTCTCCCTGGAGAAGCCCCCATCTTTCTTTGCAATTTCTCGGGATGAACTGCACTTTGGGGTTACCTGACCGCTCGCTGCCCTCTCCCAGCAGCCCCTCCTGGCTCTGCCTCTCTCGGCCACTGCTGAGAATCTCAGAAAACCCAGGCACATCTCATGCTTAAAAATAATGTACCGATGTTGTTCATGCCCCATGAGACTTTCTGAAAAGTTTTGCAGGCAAGAATCAGCAGTGAATGATGCCAATACTGGGAATAATATTTCGGTTTCCCACTGGGAAGCTTGAAAGGTGATATGCTTTTAAAACATTTAACAAGACATTGTCCTCTGCTGTGGCTAGCCTAGCTGTGGAATGTGTTTTCACAAGGTGCAGAGCTATGTTAGACGGGAAACTTATTTTAGTACTCAGTTTCCTTTGTGTGACCCCTTTGTCCATTTGGGAATTGGCCATGTGTGAAGATAGGAAATGCAAAATGAAGTGTATTAGGGGAGCAGCCAAACCTGAGCCCTCCTCTTATCCAGGCTTCCTCCGTGGCTGTGGGTAATGCGAGACGTGGGGGTTGGGAGTTGCAGAGCTCAACTTTGCTTTTGTTCATGGTGGCAGAATGTCGGGTATTTTGGTTCTGAGTGAGAATTTCTTGATGGAGGCTTTAGGAAAAAAAAGAATAAAAAAGAATAGTGGGATTGTTATCCAATGCTAATTTTCCTTGGGGAAAATAAAATAAACCAGATTTTTTTGGAGCAATTTTGGGCGCCACAAGTCAAAATGAACAGAACATTTAGACCTGTAATTGTCAGGAAACAGGCATAAACTAAGAGCCTAAAATCTGAATTAGGGACCCTAGTGTTTTGTCTGATATGTGTCTATAAACATAAACCCATAAATGGACAATTGCAGAGACTGTCCTGGTTCTGAGCTGGGGACACTTGTTTTTCTCTTTATCTCTACTGGTTTCACTGGTCTTACTGGACTTCAAGCATCCTATGGAAATGGTGCGGTCAAACTGAAGCACTTTCAGAGGGCACTCAGCTGCCTTGACCACCGTCGTCTCACCACAGCCCTGATCCCCACTGTCCGTTGGAGCTCAAGCTAATTCTAAGTCTTGTTTAATAACAACAGCCCCTGATCTATTGTATTTGATTCCCATGGGCCTGATATCTCCACTGCCTTGCACACTGCAAGGTCCTCCCAGTGTGCTGGAGGTTTTCACCCAGCTGTAGCTGGCGTCCCGCTTACAGTGCTGGGAGAATTATCTGGTGCTTAGTTCCTGGCTCTGCCTTCTAATTCCCTTCTGTGAACTGGTCCCTGGCTTGGATTCAGGCCACAGCCCAGGAGAAATGGGAGAGAAAAATAATAGATTTCTCAAGAAACATAACAGACAGGCTTCTTAACTCCCTCTGCATCCAACACTTTTTAATTTAAGTGGAAATTGGGACTTGCCAGCTAGTCCCAGCTCTTAGGAGATTTTTTTTGAAAGGTTTTATTATTATTATTCTCTAGCTTTTCTTCTACGCCTCCTCTGGTTATCTTAGAGCTCTGTGTTGCTAGTAACTGCAAAGTCATGGTTACTCCAAAATGTGACTTTTTTTTTGGCTTCCATTTTTCCTGTGTTGGAAAACTGCCTTTTCTCACAGCAAGGGACTGAATGGGCTCCTTGGGGTCTCTGCGAGGTGCCCCCTCCGCCGCGGCACGGGCAGGCGTGCACTCACCCCTGAGGATGCCGGGCTGCAGCATCCTCCAGCCAGGACTGCGCTGCCAAGGAGCAGGTGGGCTGATCCTGGGGGTGGAGACCTTAGAGGAAGCCTCAGAGAAAGGGAAAATGCTGGAATATGGCAGTACCTGTCTACCAGCTCTAAGTACCTGCCAGAACTCAGCCAGCCGAAACCCATTTTCAAAAGTGTTTTTTTTCTTATGGAATTCTGCACCCTGGAGACATATGCAATATCAGCAATAAAAAATTCACTTTGCAATAGCAACTTATAAAACATACTCAAATGAAATGAAAAATAAAAGCAACGCTGAATGATTATTAAAAAATGCAGCAAATAGAGAGGCATACATACTTTTTATTATCCCAGTGCTTTACTAAGTAAAGAAAAAAAAATCTGCATGATCCTACTGCCTGGTTTTATTCCCTTGCTACCAGGTTAGGGCCTGATGTTCTCCGTGAAACTTTGATTATAGTATTTTATGCTTTCTAGGCGAAGATGTTGCGTACCATACAGTGGCCCAGTCTCCAGAAAGGTGGACATCCCAGACATGCACGTGTGCCACAGAGCAGCGCTGAGTGTTTGCTTGTTGGAGGAATCTCCTGAATGGTAAACTGAGCGTCAAGGATTTTTTTTGTTTGTTTCACTAAATGAAAAAAAAAAAAACACTTTTTTTTTTTTTTTTTAAATGTGGAAATGAAACTTTAGTCAAAAAAACGTTAAGGAAAAGCAAGAGAAGGAAAAAAATGCAAATAGGTTATGTGTAACAGCCTGTAGTGCAACAACACACTAGAAATA
>VXBO01002867.1:336576-395768 GCA_013400135.1 Rhinoptilus africanus
GCAACTGGAGAAATCTCACGTTTACAGCAGTTTCTAAAACATATAGGCTCGATATTAATCTTGATTTTGAGGGTCTGCCTGGCTTAGACTTTTTCTGAACTTACTTTCCTCGGGTGCTCTCACCTTTGCACGTCAACGCTGCCTTCTGCCACAGCCTCCTGAACTGGTTTTGCTGTTGCAGGTGCTGCAGAGCTGCTCACCCACCACCCACCACCCACCANGAGAGGCATACATACTTTTTATTATCCCAGTGCTTTACTAAGTAAAGAAAAAAAAATCTGCATGATCCTACTGCCTGGTTTTATTCCCTTGCTACCAGGTTAGGGCCTGATGTTCTCCGTGAAACTTTGATTATAGTATTTTATGCTTTCTAGGCGAAGATGTTGCGTACCATACAGTGGCCCAGTCTCCAGAAAGGTGGACATCCCAGACATGCACGTGTGCCACAGAGCAGCGCTGAGTGTTTGCTTGTTGGAGGAATCTCCTGAATGGTAAACTGAGCGTCAAGGATTTTTTTTGTTTGTTTCACTAAATGAAAAAAAAAAATCCACTTTTTTTTTTTTTTTTTAAATGTGGAAATGAAACTTTAGTCAAAAAAACGTTAAGGAAAAGCAAGAGAAGGAAAAAAATGCAAATAGGTTATGTGTAACAGCCTGTAGTGCAACATCACACTAGAAATAGACCCCCGTGACAGCAGAGCCATGGCTCCTTTACCTGCAAGTGACAAACCTCATCAGCTGTGTTACAGAAATAGCAGGCAGGGAGAAAGGAAACAGTCCCAAGATATTTTACTATGATGTCTGGTTCCAGCGCTACTACAGCTACCACCGAGAGGATGATTAATTGCACCTAGCGCTAGCAGCTCAGATGGGCGGCAGCAAGGCTTTGGCAGTCTCAAGGGCAGCCTCCCAGAGTCCCAAAAAGCTATNCCACCACCCACCACCCACTCATCCTTTCTCCTTCCCTCCATCCCCAGGAGCCAGGCCATGCCTTGCACAATCTTGACCGACCACAGCATCTGCTCTCCTGTGCAGTCCTCCCTGCTCCGCTGGGTCCCTCACCGGCATCACTCCAGCCTGGCTCGAGTTCCTGGTGTTCACCAAGATGTTCACTTTTACGTAAATTTTTTCTGGAAAAAAGAAGACTGAGGGGGGATTTTATCAATGCTTATAAATACTTGAAGGGTGGGTGTCAGGAGGATGGGGCCAGGCTCTTTTCAGTGGTGCCCAGTGATAGGACAAGAGGTAACGGGCACAAACTTGAGCACAGGAAGTTCCCCCTAAACATGAGGAGGAACTTCTTTCCCTTGAGGGTGGCAGAGCCCTGGCACAGGCTGCCCAGGGAGGTGGTGGAGTCTCCATCTCTGGAGACATTCAAAACCCTCCTGGACGCGTTCCTGTGCAACCTGCTCTGGGTGACCCTGCTCTGGCAGGGGGTTGGACTGGGTGATCTCCAGAGGGCTCTTCCAACCCCTGCCATTCTGTGGTTCTGTGAGCACTCAAGACCTTCTGGGCAGGGGTTGCAAGCTGGGGAGGCCCTGAAGGACATTTTAGTTTCGTGTAGAGCTCAAGGCAAGGAGAAACCCCCCACACCCAGTGGTGAGTTGTGCATGAGAAGACAGCCAGGGTCGGGGCTCCACAACTCCAGTGGCAGCGTCTCACTGCTGGTCAAGTCGAAGCACATTTCTGTACACAAGTCATGGGAGCATATGGCAACGCTGATGGAAATGAGTTGGTTTAGTTGTAAGCCGTATTTTGTTCAGGGTTTCTAAGGAGTGGTTGCAAATGCAATTTTTTGCCCTTGGCTGTGGAAGGGCTTAGGAATTGCACTAACCATTGCTTACAATCACTTTTTTCCCTTGCTGAGCAAGGGTGTGGGGGGAGTTTCCTAAAGAGGCGCCATCAAAGTGAAAACATCATCACTCATTTTCAGCCAGAAGGAAAGCAGTGCTGCCCACGGCACCTCAAAGGCAGGCTGTGCTTCTGCAGCTGGCTCCTGCTGCTGCTGCTGGAGGTGGGTATCCCATCGCCGGCCGATGAAGGCTTCCCACCGCTGCACACTCCCGGCAGACACATCAAATCCCCCATGCTGAGCATAAGACGTACGTTTTCTGATCCCATCTCATGCCCTCTCCCCCTGGTCACTTGCATTTGGGTTATGGTGACGCCACCGCCCTCCCGCCTGGAGACATGCCGGGGACATCTGGGATCTTGGGTCTGTTTAAGACGGAGGTAGTTCTGCACAGAGCAGGGATGGGGACACAGGCAAACATACTATAACACTTGCTCCTGAATGCATCCAGTCATTTAAATGAGTCTCTTTGCTCCCCTGTTTTCTAGGTTGCTGGTTTTCTTTTTTGTTCTCTCTCTGTTACAGCGTTAGTCTGCAAAATTTCACATCTCTCTTCACATCTTCATTTTTTTTTTTGGCCCTTCATAACAGCAATGAGCAGTGTCGGTCTGCGGTTTTAAAGTCTCTGTGTGGTAATAGGAGTCAGTAAATGTCATTTTTTTCAGACTGTGATCTGTAGTGCCATGAGGATATTTCTGTATGTAGCAGTTTCAATGACGAACTCCCTTTAATAGTCATTATTTATAGAAGTCTTGCCATGAGACACACTCTTTTACCCCTACTTTTTATGTTTCCTTCCATATTTTTTTTAATGTTTTCAGGACACTCTTTTTCAGCAAACCAAACAGATATGGTACATAAATGAAAGGTGACCTTTATGCACAAGGAAAGAGTTCACATGAATTGCAGGAAGTAATAGACTATATGGGAAAAGCACCTCCTGCTCTTTTTTTTTTTTTTATGTACAGCATTTCCCCCGAACTCCATGACTGTAAAACAGAGCCTTAAGTACCAGCCACAAGCAGACCGCTATTTCGTATTATTCAGCTTTACACAGTTCCTTGTCTTTGTCTTTAGACAAAAGGCTGCAGTCGATTAAATTCTTCTGCTCAATTTGCAATGAAGACCATATTAAATGGACTTCATTGTGCATGTCTATAGATAGAAAATGCTTTGGGGGTTATCAGAATGCCTGCTGCAGCCATCTACTGCTATTTGGTGTAAGTAAATGCCTATTTAATCAAGCTTTGAAATGGAATATGATTGACAGAGTAGCATTATTCTTTCTGTATCCCCAATCCCATTATTTTGCCTATTCACCGTGTTCTTCTAATAACCTTATCCAGACTGCAACTTCCAAAATATACCCCCCAGGCCCGCTCTTCTCCCTCACCACCTCCAATACCTTCCTAATTTCCTTTGCTCACACACTCCCACCTCCCAGTAATCTGTCTTTTCCCTTACGTTATTACAGACATTCATCTACTTCCAGTCGTGCTATTTTTCCTCATCCTGTGATTGTTGCCTTGGTCTCTGGTTATCCCAGCTCCACCTGCCAAAGCTTTATGCCAAGCATATCCTCTCCTTTCCAATACAATGGCAGAAGCAGTCCCTGCTCCCACGCCGGCAGGAAGGGGCTCTCGTCTATTCCTCCCTGCAAGCCCTGGCTGCTTAGTGCCTCTCCCTCCTTGCTGCTGGTAAAATGTGTTTTATCTCCTTTTCCACCCTCCTAAGAGCCAAATGATGTTTGAGAAAATGCTTATCTTTTCCCTTTCCTGATATCTGTGTTGCCATGGGTAAAGCTTGTTGAAGTACTACCTCTGGGAAACTAGTACTTTTGGGTAGGTTAACCTTCTTTTCTGACCCGGTCCTCCCATTTGTTATTCATGATGTGAGCAAAGAGACAGACACAAGGACAGGCTTCACAATGGGGGATATTCACTATATAGTCACTCATGCTCCTTGTTTATCAGAAACATGTATTATTTATCTAAGGGTTATGACGTTTGATCCTTCGTAAGATGCTGTGCTTTCTGCCGAGAATGAAATTTTCAGGTGAGAATCACATTTCAAAAACCCTCCAAGCCCCAGAATGGAATAGTGGAAAAAGAGGAGTAAATAATGTGCTTCTGGTATGAAATTTGAAGGCATGCTTTTACTATCCAGCCCACACACACTTACGTGTAAGCTACAGTGAGGCATATTTGTGAAAATATCACAAGCAGCAACTCTGACACCTTCCAGAGGTACTATAGCATTGCTTGATTCAGTTCTGCAGAGGGATGTTACATGAACTGACAGGATCCCGGGCATGGCTTTGGTAGTGAGATGCCCATGATTTTGAGACTTGGGGAATTTAGTGTTCGAGCTGGTGCTTGGCCTCACTGAAGTTCCTGCACTTTGGGGAGGCGCACCTTTGGACCCGGCTGGTGAAGGGGTACCAATGTCAGTGGAAGGGCAGGGCTGCACTCCTGCTTTCTACACTGAGACCAGGTGAAGGTATCCCAGATGGCAGGGGCCAGAACCACAGCTCTGGCAATGCTCCTGCTTCCTGCCCAACCTGAGGCGCCCCG
This sequence comes from Rhinoptilus africanus, assembly GCA_013400135.1. Classification (NCBI taxonomy): domain Eukaryota; kingdom Metazoa; phylum Chordata; class Aves; order Charadriiformes; family Glareolidae; genus Rhinoptilus; species Rhinoptilus africanus. The sequence goes on from VXBO01002867.1 coordinate 341,001, forward strand.
TCCCCTTTAGCTCATTTCTGCAGGTGATACATACCCATACCAAACCTTACAAAAAGGGAGCCATCACCCCTGCATGCTGCTACGCATAGAGACAGAGTTAAACATGATTTTATCATTTTATTCCCATCCCGTTACCACCAGCTACATTTCCCACATCTGTATGACCTGTCCAGGATGCTCCTCATGCCTCTGTTTGTCCTGGCCTCTTGGTCCCCACTCAAGATACCAGCCAGCATGTCAGCCATCAGGACACATACAGTGCGTGGCATATTAGTTTTGTAGCTACAGATACGGAGAGAGACAAAATCAGTATGAAAGGTACAGTGGCCCACCATGCCATTAATACCCTTGGGTTATAGTACAGCTGATCTTTCATAGGGTAAATGATCCAGATCAGGCCACAGAGACATTTCGAAATGTGTAGAGTTTATGGGACGTACTTATCCTTAGAAGAAGCGACTGTGGATCTGAGTGCATTTCGCAGTGTACCTCAGAGCAATCTGTAGATGTCATCCCTGGAGGTATTTAAAAGATCGGTAGATGTAGTGCTTAGAGACATGGTTTAGTGGTGTTTTTTGTCAGTGTTAGGTTGGTGGTTGGACTTGATGATCTGAAAAGTCCCTTCCAGGCAGACATAGGGCTCGGCTTCGGTCTGCACATTGCAAAGCAAAGCAGCTCTTTTCCTGGGGGGGGCTGCCCAGACACCCAGTATTTCATTTCTGCACCAGTGAAGAGGCACCACCCAGCTAAACAGCAGGGCCAGGTACCTTTGTGGTCCAAGGCCTTTAAGAGTTTCCTGTGCAAAATAATATCACCCAAAATCAGGGTAACTTGTGCAGCTCTTGTCCTGTTCATATCTTTCTATCTTCAGTGTGTATCTTGCTCTTCCACCTAAAATCTCCTCTACCCAAACAACCTGACAGCCTTTGATTCAATGGCACTAGGACTGGGGCTGGAAGCGTTTCTACTCATTTCCTCCATCACCTGTAAGGTTACAGAAAGGACAAAGTCTCAAAAAGGGCAGGATCACTCTCCATACTGCTTCCTTCCCCTGGAGAAGGATGGGATGCTGCTCTCACGTTGTGTTTTTTGACTACTTGGAACTACTTTGCAGAGACTCTGTCTCTTGTTTCCTTCTCTTTGGGCTTTCTCCTTTTCTGTTGCAACTGTGGTGCAAACCAGTGGACATAATAATGAGAAATATCCACCCTTTTGGCAAGCACAACTATGTGACCCCCAGACTTTCAGAAGCACTCCCACGCAGGTGTCCTGCACTCCTCTCTCCTGTCTAAACATCCCGTGAAAGGCTTGCAGGCTCAGGGAGCAAAGGGAGACACGAGGACATAGCTCTCCAGAACCATTCATTTGACCGAGTGCAGAGCCATGTGCCTGCAGTGATTAGTGAGGAACGTATCTTAGCATGACAAAACGGACTGGAAGATCCTTGGATAGCTGCAGTGCCTCAGAAAAAATTGTTTTAACTTGTTGTAGGTTTTACACTGATAAATTGTGGCTCCCTTGCACAGGGTCCTCTCTCTTTAATTGCTATTTATCTTTTATGATGAAAAATGTGACTGGAGTTTGACTTGGTAAAGAAGGGAAATTCTTCAGTAAAGTAAAATGTCCAGTGTCACTTGGTACCAGATGATAAGAAAGATGACAATTCTACTGAAGATAATTTCATATATCTTTTAACCAGCTGTTAATTTATACTCTGTGCAGAACATTTTAAATACATTGACTTGGAATTCAAAAGAGTTGAAAAGTGCACCAAAAGCTAAAAATTGGACTAAACACATAAACTTTTTTTGGGGAAAAAGAAAATGTATTCTTACACTCCCGGCAGACCATTAAATCCACAGAACAGGAAGAAATACAGCCTTAAACTTTGCTTTGAAATCTGGAAACATACTGCTCTTCAGTACGATTTTTTTTTTTTTTTCCAAGAGAGCACAGTAAACTCCTCAGATGGGCGAATTCTGAACTTTACAAATAAAACTCACAGTACAAAAATCACAAGAAGGTTCACAAGTCTTGTCTTCCTTTTCTTTTTCTCCATGTCTTTTTGGGTGGTCTCAGAAATTATGTTCTTGAGTTTTTCCACCCGTAGCAGATGGAACAGGGTGTTGAATCTTTAAGAAACAATTGTTTCCCTTAGAAATGCTTGCTGAGTATTTGAGTTGAACAAACAGGCTAAGAAAAATATGACTGATTAAAAGGCAAAACATATTCAGTTGCATTGATTAAAAATTACCAGTCATTTCATTGTTACAACTTTGCGAAATAATCTGAAACAACTTATAGATGATTGGGGGTTTTATTTGTAAAGTGGAAAGTAAGTTTGGTCACAGAATGTCGACAAATAGGGGATAAAATTAAAACTTTCAGTCTTCAATGTGAGACTAATAAAGGAGTATAAAGCCTGAGGATATTCACAGAAGTAAAACACTTCTCCTTTTTGAGCCCAATTAAAAAAAAAAGAGCATTTTTATCAAATTAATAGTTTATGTAGTAAGACAAAAATGCAATCCTGATTTGACTGAAAATATAGGGAAAGTTATACCTAATTCAGTGAACAGCCTTAAGAAATATTTTTAAAATTGTTAAAATAGCTCTTGTTTTTCAAAATTACATATTTTGAGCCTTATTGAAGGAAGCCATTGAAGGTTGCATTTAGTCACATTTATTTTTCAAAGTATGAGGTAAAATGTCATATTTGACTGCCCCCCCCTTCCCCCTCTCCCATTTTTTTTTACTTTTTAGCCCCTCCCCAGGTTTTCTTCCCATGGTATTACACATCAGCTCCTGATTTATCATGTAACTCCAGTCACATCTGGGATCCTCTGCTCCCTACTCAAAGAAGAGAAAATAATTTTCTTCTGGGAGTGGGAAGATACACGAATATAAGGTACTCTCCTGAAACCAGCAGTGTTGTCCTAGATTTATTTTACCATAAAGGAAAAGCAGGATTTCTCCTGTGCTGTTGTTTTATTCTTGCGAGAGTGGTATAAAAAAAGAGACTTTCTTGCATACGCCAGCTGTAAAGACAGTTTCAGTGTGACCCCACAAGCACGTCACCGCCGTATTTAGTAGCGCTGCGTAGGTGGTGGCACGAGAGAGTTCCCCAGTGTGCCCATGGGACCTGCTGTGCCCACCGTGACATCCCTCTGGCCCCTGCATCCACTCCAGCCGGGAGTTACCCCATGCACATCCTTCTTGTGCTGGACTCGTACCCTCATGTCACCATGTCCTCTGCTGCTTGCTGAGCAACAAGCAAGGATTGCTGAGGAACAAGCTTCTGGAATCTCTGCATGACTCCAGAAGGTAATCCTTTTGACATTTATAGGGTTAAACCCAAAGAGAGGACAAAATGGCAAACATAACCGCAAAGATTGGAGAGTAAGGTGACTTTAGCCAGCTGAACATCCGGACTGTAGCTACTTAATGAATACTAAACAATAGGAAAAATAGATGGTTAAACTTTGAGACATTACTTTATAGGTTGAGCTTATAGCCTTAGATTTAGGACCTCAGCCAAATCAGTCCTCCTTCGGTGAAGTGAGGGCAGGAGCTTTTCCTGTGTGTCTGCTGAGAGGAGGTGATGAAGAGGCATGTGTTGTGGATCACAAAGCACTGGCATACCTGAGTGGTGGCGGCTCTGTGTGCACAGGCCGAAGGAATACACGTGCTCAATGGAACAGGGAATTCAGATGCACTTGGTGGTGGTGGGGGAGGTGGGGAAAGTAATTTTTATTCTTTACTCAAAACCCTTCCACAAATTACATGGGAAAAAACGTGAAACTTTCTTCTCAGGGTATAAGACAGTCTTGAGGCATTGCCTTTCCCTGATGTCCTTCCTGCTCTGTACCTGCCTGCAGATGGGACAGGTGTGAGTTCCTGAACATTTTTCACCTTTTCTGATGCTGATGACCAGTGCACTGAGTGGACCTGACTGGGCATGGCCAGCCCAAGGCTCAGAGCTCATTCTGTTTTCTTTTCACTTGTGCAGAGTGGTTGGAAAAGAAGAATTTTGACTGTGTTTAAAAGTCTGTGTTGACTAGCCTGTAAAACAAACTTAACATAGAATCACTAGATAGACTCACATGCACATATTTTTGCTGCAGGAAGTACCTGTGATTATAGAAAGAGAGACACCACCTAGACCAATGCCATGCACTTTCTCTGGCACTCACAAGATTTTATCGGGAAGAGGAATTTAAAAAAAATGATAGTTCTACAGTGTTTGGGAGATTGGCTCAAACTTGCATGACGCTAATGCAACCTCTCACTTATGTCAAGGCCAGGAAGGTCCTGAAGTCCTGACATGATACAGGGGATCAAATAGTGAAAAGAGCACAGAAACACATCTCCAGCCCTTGCTGATGAACACAGGGCGAGTCCTATGGCGGATGGAGCACAAAGAGTAGAGACCTTGGAAGGAGCGCAAACCGGGTGGCTGGAGAGGGATGGATCACTCCAAAGGCAATCCAGCCTGCAGGAGTTCATCACAGAGTCTCCCTGTGCCTACACTAGGTCTGTACACATCTGCACAACCCCAAGAAAGAGTCTGTATGTCATGACAGACCGTCAGTCTGCAGAAGTCAGCAGAGTTTGGGTAGGAGAGCTCTCACACACTTTCCAGTCCTTCCTGCCTATTGTTGGTTTTCCATTACTCTGCTTCTGGATGGCCCTGAAAAACCACAAGAACTTCCTTTCTTGTAGTGTTTCATCACTTTGGCCTCAAAATGAAACTAACCAAAATGAAAAACAGCCGGATCAAAAAAAAAAATCTCGTAAACAAATAAACGAACAAAACCAAACCTTCAGAAACTCAGTTGATTTTAATTCCGTATCTGGTTTTGGCCAAACTGTGCATTCATTTTTATTTCTTTTCTTCCCTGTCAGTTTGTACGTTCTTCACAAGAAGAACCACATTTCCTTTCAGTCCCCCACCAGCCTCTGATCTGCACTTCTGTTTCGCTGCCATTTGGCAATTGCTTTGCCACTATGCTACTGCTTATGTCGTGAGACCATATCGCTGGTGATTTATGACTGCAACGCCACATTTTTGGTCAGCACCTAGTAAAAAAATATTACTTGTTACTTTTCCTTTAGGGTCTGGAATACTTCTGTCACTTAGGTTGATGCTAGCACGAAGAGGCATTTTTCTAAATGCACCGAAAAGCTTTGTGGTTCTACTGCCCCATTAACCACAGTTTGTATTTTAAGGCAGGTAAAAGGTCAGTCCTAAAAACTTCACTTGAAGTGAGGCAAATACAATCAATCAATAACTAACACTGTTCACCTCCAATAAATCCAAATTCCTGCATACAGAATGCTTCTCTTGGCACATCAGACTTGTCAGCTTCATTTTCAGTTTGATCGGCCAGCAAGTGATAGCATCAAAATTGTAGCTACCGTTCTGCAGTTTTTTGTATCCTGGGCGTCATCTGTTCATGGTACTAATTTTATAGAGTAAGGGCACAATGTGAAGTAACTCAGAGAAAGCAGGAGTTTCAGAGCAGGACTGCTGGGAAGGGCCTCTGGATAATTACTTTTAATACAGATTATTGAAAAATAAGCTATTCTGTGCCAAAGGAGAACTGGGGCATATTTGGGGGCATGAAAGAGGAGGTAAATGACTGCGTGAGCATAAAGGGCAAGTGACTAGAGGCTGAGGGGTTGAAGTGGATTTGTTCAAAGGAAAGGTACAGCCTGACAAGTTTTTCCCACGCTGCTCCCCCCGGTTAATGCCAGCCTGATGTGAAAGAACCACCATTTCAGGTCTCCCCTGTGCCAGGGCCTCTCCTGAAGGCAGAAGTGGGACAGAGCCGAGCTGTGGGTGCCACCAGGAGAGGTCCAGGCTGGGCAGGACCTGGGGAGGGACTTTAGCCCCAGCCCCACCGTGAAGGCAGAGTGCGCTATCCTCCTGGCCGCGCTGCTCTTAATCTCCCCCCGTGCTTTATGTTTTCGACTTCTTTGTTTTCCTTGTCCTGCTGCCAGCAGGGCAGACAGTGCAGGCAGTCAAGGAGCAGCTGCCTGCTGGAGCTCAGAGGTTCACGTCACGCCGGCAGGACTGCCGGGGGAGAGCGAGCGAGGGGGTGAGATTAGGTGAAACATTAGCCACGTCCTCTTGGCTTCCCTCCAGAGCCTTTCAATTATTTCTTTATGTGCTGCTGGTGCTGGGCTTGTTTGGCATTTAAAAGATATGCTCCGAGAGGATTTCACAACGAGCTGCCATTTTACAGTTCAAAACAGATGCAATCTTATCACCCATGGAAATTTATGTCTCCGCGAACCCCTTCCTCTCCCCTCCCTGGGGGCTCACAGCAAAGCCACTCCAGGCAGATCAATCATGAGGACTGTGTAATAGGCTAAAAATAATGTGAGTTATAAAAGTCTGGAAGCTGTTGCTCATTTTGGGATTTGAAGATCGAAATGTCAGTCAATACCGATGACTCTAGTAGCTGGACAATAGTAGATAAGGGACACATAGTCTTCTAAGATGATTAACTTACTTCAGTGCCAGTTGCCAAACTGTGCCTCCTCGGTTTCCCAGGATGCAGGGAACTGGCAAATATTCATACATCTCTTCATGAGCAGAATTTCACCCTAGATACAGAAAAATAGGGTTGGAAGGCAAAGCAAACTGAGCCTATGTCACTCCTGACATGTGCTTGTCTAACCAGTTCTGACAGACTGGATGGGGACTCCACCAGTGCCCCGGGCAACCTGTTCCAGTGCTTCCTTATCCTTCCCATTGGAAAGCTTCTCTTTATCCAGATGGGAGCATGGTCTAGGTTCCTTATCTACCTGTCCGGCCACAGAAAGGAGGAGCGACATGTTGCAACATTACTGGTGACTTGCAGATTGTGCTAAAGACGGTGCTTCCTTCGGGTCAGGGTGGAGATGGTGAGAGGAATACTGCGATAAAGCCTGGAGTGCAGATTCAGATGGCTGAAATACATATTCTGCCCAGGATGAGCAATGGAGAGGTCAGAGAAGTAAATAAATGCCGGCACGAGCTTTCACAGCATTGTAGGATTGCATCTTAATTTTGTGCTGGGATTTATAAAATTGTTGTCAAGAGAGGCTAATGCACTGAAGATGACTCCAGTGAAGTGCTATTATTTAAAGGAACAGGAGATTTGAGTGCTCAGGGATGAAATATTTTATGTTTCATCTGGACTGGCTCTTTGACAAATTTTGTTGGCTGAACTGTAATGCTAGCACTGTGTTAACACTATAAAAATGGGCAGAGAATGTATTTTTGATTTGTAAGGAATAGGTAACACTCTGACTAACTTCCAGGCAATTAGCACTGGTTTTGAGCTGATTTCACTTTTGCATCTCCTGGCAGACATCATGCAAAAAGTAGCTTGAGAAGGAAGACCTGCCTGCAATTTGACACAGGCGTAGCTTGCCAAGAGAGGTCACTGCGGCATCCTGAGTGGATGCATTCGCAAAGACATGAGGCAATACACTCACAAGGGTAGTCCGAGGGGGCCGCTGCCTGCCTCCTAGGGTTTGGATCTCACTCAAGACTCTTAACCCCAGACATGATGAAAACTCAGCACTCTCCTAATCATAGAAATTACAGTAATATCACGAGGAATTAAAAAAAAAAGGGCCATGTTTCTTTTTCTTTTTTTTTCTTTTCTTGTGTGTGTAAGAGAGAAAGGCAGAGAGTGAGTATTGCCAGTTCTTTTAGATGGACAGAGAGTGATACCCTCTTCTGTAAAAGCTCTCTCTGGCCTCCTGAGAGTAGGAAGGTTCCAGCTGGCCCGTCAGACTCTTAATTTCTAATGAATTTATTCTAGATCCTACCAGCCCACATCTGCACTCTTCTCTTGCACAACAATTTGTTATGCAACCTGAGCAAAAACTGCTATTAATTCCTGAATTTCCCAGCTCAGTTCTTGCACTTAAGACTTCTTGCCCATCTGTCTTCTCCCCTTCTGCAGTTTCTGGGTTCTCCATCCCAGGATGGAGGAAAGTAACGCTGGAGATGCTTCACTTCCCTCCCACGGCTCACAGACCTGGTGCTGAGGGATGCAGGGCAAAGGGGGACCTGCTTTTTATTGACTGATGGCCAGAATTAATTGTCTTGCATGGCCTTCTGTATAACTTGGACCAAAGGGCTAACCCGCATTTGTTCCTGTTTGAACTATTGCTTTTCTTTGAATAAAACAGCCAAGTCTAATTGGACTATGCCCAGTGATAAAGAATCTACCCTCTGCTTTGTGTAAATTGTTCCAGCAGTTAATTTCTCCTCTCTGGTGAAACCACATGCGTTATTTCTAAGGCAGATTGTCTAGACAGATGTGTGTGAGAGACCACTTTCAAACTTTTGCTCCAAATACAGGTACTCCTAAATTACACCTGTATGGGTCCTTCCCTTTGCTATAGTGAAGAGCTTCAGCTTTTGGAAGCTCTTGCTGTGAGACATGTTTTCCAGTCCAAAGTCATCAGTTGACTCTTTACTGAAACCTCTTAAACTACTTACACTCTTCTTGAATTGTATACATGAGGCCAGGACACTTTTAAACCAAGAACACTTATGGACTTTGTCCATAGCATCCAGAGTTTCCAGGTTCATGCACAGAAGGATTCCTCTAGCCCTTTTTTTGAAGCACACATTTCCTCCTCTTGGGTTATCTGCCTTGGCTCCCCTGCAGAGTCACTGCTTCTAAGCGCTCCATTAACCTGTGAAGATGCCCTGCAAGATTTGTCGTCTGATGAATGACTTAACTTTTGTCTGTGCTAAAGTTCGTATCAAAAATTGGTTGCTTCTGTGCAGCTTGCCAAGTATGTCACATTGCTCCTTATCAGGGGTCTGATTTCTTCATTATTGACCACTCCATCATTTCACATGGCTTTGGGCCTGTCCCTGCTCGCAGGGCTACCCATGCACTTCGCATTGGATAAAATACATAAGAGGAGTAGAAACAGAACCTGTCTATCTGACCTGAGCTCCTAAACCATATGGGTGAATCGCATTTCTTAGACTTACATTAATTTTGGCTGCCTAGTAGAGATAACAGGGCCATGGAGGAGGACCTCTACCTCATCTCTTCTTGTTAATGAGCATGTGCCAAATTTGCCAAGCCTGCTCAGCCACACCTGTAGCCTGTAGGCTAATATTAGCCCAGGTGACAATGGCATCTGTCTCACTGTTCCTGGAGGAGATGGGGAGTATCATTAGAGCTGTTCCTGTAGGGAGTCTTTCTAAATGATCACATGAAGCCTCTCCGTCACTAGAGTGAGCCTTTCAGGAGACCTTGGAGTCAGGAGGCCACACGGAGGTACTAAGAGCTCAGCACATGTGAGATGGTGGTGAGTCTGGGCTGTGCAGAAACCCAGGGATGCTGATGTTCGGCAATGAGGTATCACATGAATTGGGGGGATGGCAGGCAGTGTCTCAAACAGCTTGAGCATCCCCTTCCTTTCTCTCCCCCAAACACTGTATTGAGCCATGATGATTTTGACTGAGGATCTTGTATATTGCTTCCATCCACATTTGGGCTCTGTTTGCTCAGTTCTGCCACTGTCCATTCCTCTTCAGCCACTTTCCATCACCGCAATCATTCTCTCAGAGAGGTCCTATTATTTGAGATCCTTCCAGTACCTGAAGGGGGCCTATAAGAAAGCTGGGGAGGGGCTGTTTGCAAGGGCATGTAGCGATAGGACGAGGGGCAATGGTTTTAAACCAGAGCAGGGTAGGTTTAGATGAGACATTGGGAAGAAGTTCTTTACAATGAAGGTGGTGAAACACTGGCACAGGTTGCCCAGAGAGGTGGTGGAGGCCCCATCCCTGGAGACATTCAAGGTCTGGTTGGACGGGGCTCTGAGCGACCTGATCTAGTTGAAGATGTCCCTGCTCACTGCAGGGAGTTGGACTAGATGGCCTTTAAAGGCTCCTTCCAACCAAACACATTCTATGATTCTATGATTTGACGTCTTTGCCAAAGTCTAACATAATAACATAAACACAATGAGCCATGTTCTGATCTTGTTTACTTCTGAGACCTTAATAGAGATCTTCTGGATTTGAGCCAATGCACATGAGAACAGATCCTCTCCCATTTAATTTGGCCTACTGCGTATTTGCTAAGTGCTAACTGCAGAGCTGGCTCAGTGCAGAACGCGGAGGACAAAACGGCTGAGGCATAGCAGAGAGCTCTTGCATCCCGGATTCTGCTGCCTGGGATGTTTGCACAGTCACGGCAGCAGCTCCTCCTACGGTGCTCCTGCACCAGCCCCGAAATTACTGAGATAATTTTTTCTCTAAATACCCTACTAACCTCTAGGTGTCTTGCTGACTTGCGTGGTCAGATTTAAACGTCAACATGATGTTAATATTTAACAATTATCACCAAGAGCTTTTCACACCTCTTCCTTAGAAGATACAAAAACACAATGCCTACCTATTCCTAAAGCCCTATCGTCAGTTTTGAAGCAGATTCAGGTGATATGTTGGACCTTTATCAGTTGTTATCACCTGCAGTAGCCCCTGGCACAGGATTGCCCTAAAATATGCTTTCCCTGGGCGCCTTCCAGATCTCTCCAATTGCAATCTCCTCACAGCCAGAGAGAGCTTGTATTGTGCAAAACAAGAAATAGAAAAAAATAAGAGGATAAAAAATAGCCTGAATGATTTAATTTCTGTTTTAATTCCAAAAATATACGAGGCCCCTGACATTTCCCACACACAACTCCTTTCTCTGCAGCAAAAAGAGGATATATTTTAAACGGTACTGTTAATGGAATTATATGTTGCTACTGGATAATGGTCTGCTGTGGAGAGATAATTATTGAGGCACAGCTGAGGTATTTATTGAAGATAAACATTGAGGCAAAGCCAAGTTGTTTATTTTCTAAGCACCAGACTGTAATGCAGGCAAAACATATAATATCATTAACGTTATTACTAATGCATTGGAAGCCTGAACATGCCCCATCACAAACTCTTGTTAACTTGGCAGCGGCAGAACTGAGAAATGCACCCAAGCTCATCCAAATACCGATGCCAGAGGGCAGCTCTGTTGACTGTACCATGGGCGATACCCAAGCATTGCCCCTTTTGGCTGGTGTCTGCTCTTCTGTAGCCCAGGGAGGTGGCAGAAGTGCTGCCTGGAGACTTGACTGCTCGCAGGTAAAGCATCGGGGACATGCACATGTTTGCCTCTGAGCACTGGTGAAGTACAGGTCCATACAAGCATGTGGGCAGCTTCAAGCAGAAGCAGGGCCTGGTACCATGTAGTAATGGAGAAGGACAGGCTCGGTGCTACACCTGGGTGGTGTGTGCAGCCACTCCTGCGTGCTTGGGTGCGGTGGGGCTCCTCTGGGCACATGCTGGTGCAGGTTTTCTTTGTCCATCTCCTGTGGAGGCTGAGAGCCGTGGCTGAGTTTTCTTGTAGGAGGGGATCCCAGCTGGTGATGGGTGCCCTCTTGTCCTTGTCGTATCCACCCTGTGCCTGCGCAGGGTCCCAGCCTTGCCATTCACAGCAGTGAACGGCATTGCCCACGGTTTTGGCATTGCCTGTGACAAATGTAGAAAGTGGAATTGTGTCTTTTCCACCGTTCTGTCCAGGGATGGGTGCAGGTCCCAGGTGTATGAAGATGTTTAAACACCTAGCTCCTATTTATTACGTTGGTCATCAGGCACCTAAATACAGCCATGGCCCTGGGCATAACTCCTTAAACCTATTCGAAGAAGACAGCAACAGCCTTGAGCATTTTGTGCACATGAAGGCATTGGTTTCAGATCGACTGTACAGTGTGTATGTGCACCTACAGAAAATACCACATGCCACTCTATTATACAGCGCAGAAAGACAATACAAACTTATTATAACTATTCCACTTCTCAAGACTATAACCTAGATCCTTTTTTAAAAAGATAACTGAAAATTCAGTCCTAACATACCTATCTTATGCGTGTGGCCTGGTTTACAAAGGTACTGAGCACCCAAGGTTATGTATCAACATTACTCGAAGGAATAAATACTTCCGGGGTCTCCATCCCTTTGGAGAAATAAGACCATTTCCAAACAATCCAGCCTTTCCATATGCATACTGATGTATTAAAAAAAAAAAAGAGAGAGAGAGAAAAAAAAGGCAAAAACCGCCATGTAGTTCTCCTTTATTTGAACTACAGCGGGTGCCTCCATTATATCTCTGTTACCAGCACCTTCCTTCCTTAACCCAAAGCATAGCATTGTCCTGTTGTCCTGAGAAGTGCTGATTTGGTTCATCCTGCTCCTGCGGGATTAACTGCTGCATAGTCATGTGTAGTTCACTACAGACTGGTTGTGCTCCCCAGTGACCTACTGCATCTCCCTTTCTGACTGTTTTGTGGGTTTCCACCAGTAAACCGGGTGCTGAGGGAGATGGTGACTCCCAAAGCTTGCCCTAGCGCACCGTCAGGATGCACCCATGTGTCCCCTCAGGACCACGGATGATGGTCCATCTTCACCAAAGTTGTTGCCAAGGTCAGAAAGGCTTACTCCCTGCATCATGACCACCTCCACAAGGAAGAAAAGGCAGGTAATAGTTGTAGGTAACACTGTTCTGAGGCGAACAGAGGGTCCAATATGCCAGGCAGACCCTCCTCTTAGGGAAGTCTGCTGCCTCCCTGGGTCCTGGGTTAAGGACATCATTAGGAAACTTATAAGCCTGGTACTGCCCTCGGACTATTACCCATTGCTGCTCTTCTATGTGGGTGGCAATGAAGCCACAACACATAGTCCAAGGACAATCAAAAGAGACTTCAGGGCCTTGAGAGGCTGGTAGGGGAATCTGGACCACAGGTAATTTTTCCTTCTCTCCTTCCAGTTATGGGCAGTGACACTGGAAGAAACAAACAAACCCAGTCGATAAATACATGTCTCTGTGGCTGGTGTCACCAACACAATTTGGGGTTTTTCAATAATGAGATGGCCTCCCCAGCACCAGGATTGCTGGCGTCAGATGGGATTCCCCTATCTGAAAGGGGCAAGAGGGTCTTTGCTCATGAGATAGTGGGGCTTATTGACATATCTTTAAACTAGGCTTGAAGGAGGAGGGGGGAAATATCAGGCTTGCCTGTGACAGACTGTGGGATGACATGCCAAGGTTAGAGGGATAGGGTGCTAGTTCGCAGTCCCGAGGGATATGGGTCAGGTGAAGAGTAAAGTCAGGACTCTGAATTTTAAGAAAGCAAACTGCCAGGTCTTCAGGGAGTTAGTCAATAGGACTCCCTGTGAAAATGCCTTCAGGGATGAGGGAACAGAACAGAGCTGGTAGATCTTTAAGGACATTTTCCTTAGACCTCAAGAAGTCTTGATCCCCAGGTGTAAGAAATCAGGAAAGGGAGGCAAGAGACCAACATGTCTGAGTCAAGACCTGCTGGTCAAAATAAAGGATAAGAATGAAATGCATCAGCAGTGGAAACAGGAACAAGTTTCCCAGGAAGAGGATAGGGATACTGTCCAGTTATGTAGGGGTGGGGTCAGGAAGGCCGAGGCACAGCTAGAGCTGAGCTTGGCAAGGGATGTGAAGAGTAATAATAAGGGCTTCTACAGGTATGTCAGCCAGAAAAGGAAGGTCAAAGAAAGTGTACCCCTCCTGATGAGCAAAACTGGTAAACTGGTAACAACGGATGAGGAGAAGGCTGAGGTACTCAACAGCTTTTTTGCCTCAATCTTCACAGGCAATCTCTCTTCCCACACCTCTCCAGTGGATGGACTGCAAGACAAGAACCGGGGAGCAAAGTACCTCCCACTGTAAGAGGTTCGGGCATCCGCCAATATCAATACAGGCTGTGAAATGAAGGGATTGAGAGTAGCCCTGCTGAGAAGGACTTGGGGGTACTAATGGATGAAGAGCTGGACATGAGCTGATAATCTGCATGTACAGCCCAAAAGGCAAACTACATCCTGAGCTACAAAAAAAGCAGCGTGGCCAGCAGGTCAAGGGAGGTGATTCTCCCCCTCTGCTCTGGTGAGACTCCACCCCAGCTCTGGAGCCCTCAGCACAGGAAAGACATGGACCTTTTGGAGCTGGCCCAGGGGAGGGCTACAAACATGGTCAGAGGGCTGGAACACCTCTGCTGTGAGGACAGGCTGAGAGAGTTGGGGTTGTTCAGCCTGGAGAAGAGAAGGCTCCGGGCAGACCTCATTGCAGCCTTTCAGTACTTAAAGGGGGCTTATAAGAAAGATGGGGACAAGCATTTTAGCAGGGCCTGTTGTGATAGGACAAGGAGTAATGGCTTTAAAATAAAAGAGGGTAGATATAGACTAGATAGAAGGAAGACATGTTTTACAATAAGGATGGTGAAACACTGGCACAGGCTTCCCAGAGAGGTGGCAGATGCCCCATCCCTGTAAATGTTTAAGGTCAGGCTGGATGGGGCTCTGAGCGACCTGATCTAGTTGAAGATGTCCCTGCTCATTGCAAGGGGGTTGGACTAGATGGCCTTTAAAGGTCCCGTCCAACCCAACACTTTCTATGATTCTCTGACTGACACAGAGGGGTTTGCCACAGCGCAGACCTGCCCTGTGGGGTATAGCCAGTCTTACTGGGAGCAACGAATTCATCCTACTTGTTTGCAAGGCTTTTTACAAGGTTTGCATATAAAAAGTTCTGAACCACAGAAATGCCAAGGGAACATAATGTGATTCATGCTTTTACAACAAGTGCTATGAGGTAAGTTGACCTGATTACAGAATAGTGTACTTCTGGCTTTTCCTTCAGTTTTGGCCAGCTCCCACAAGAGTTATAATTCTGATTGTAGTTCTTCACTGAAGAGGCCATATCTGACATGTAGATATTGATTATTATTACTTGTATTTTGATAATGTTAAAAGTCTCCAACAACATCAACAACAGTCACCATATACTGAAATACATATAACCATGTTTGTCCCAGACTAGCTATAATTGTCAAAGAAAATAGGGTGGAAGGATATGATGTACAAGCAGAAAAAAATATTCAGAGTTCACAAGTGCCAGGTGATTCTTGTGATTTTGTCATTAAGCTACTTCTATAACTACTCATATATTGAAAGAACAAATTCACAAGAAATATAGCATAAAAATAAAAGTTGTATGGGAATTTCTGGTAGTTACCTGGGTTTCAGACCTTATGGCTGCTTGTACTGTGTTATATCACAAATCATCTGTGCCTGTCATGTATTTGACAATACATGTTCTGTCAAGTCACACAGGCTTCCTTAGAAAGAAAGAGATGATACTAGTATTGCCCAAGTAGGATTCTGCGTGTTTGATGCCAAGGTAGTGAAGGCTCTTTCAAGATCTTACAAAATACAATTCACATGATGTTTTTAAGGAATTAGCTTTAGCTTGTTTATATGAGTAAATGCATTTACAAATAAAGACATAAAGGCCAGTTGGTTTGCTTTTGAGAAATCTCAGGATTGTTTTAATGCCAACTGCGTCAATGAACTCCAGTAGATTTGAAAACTGTAATTACTGGAATACCTGGTACTATAATATTCAATATTATGGTAATGAGGGATGAATTAAACATGCTATTGCGTTGAGGAAGCCCTGCCTTCTAGACTCAACTTCACAGAGGCTCTAATTGGGTATTTAGCAGAAGGCAGTTGGATACGTACCAGGATGTTTACATACGTACTCTGACAACATTTTGTCTAATCCTTTTTGCTTCCATACCCCAAAAAGTAGATGTGAGTCTTGTCCTCTACTCCCGAACTGCATAGATGGAAAAAATAAGAGTAAAACCAGTTGTCATTTTGGTGTGACCAATGCACTATAATATAAATTGGTTTGATCTGTCAGTGTTATAAAAACCATGCTTCAAGCCGGACAAATGTGGAGATAACTTTTTCAGTCCTTCCACAGACAACATTGGATCGCTGAAGATGGCGAACAGCAGCAATAGCGTGCTAGCTGGAAGTCCCTAGTAGGGGCACCAATGCATTTTTCTCTTGCAAAGCTTTATTGATTTAAAGGATATTTGCACACTCATTGGCCTGCTCGTTTGCTGCTTGCACATGTGCCCTGATCTTCCCGTAGTTCATATGGTCAGTGTATTCTATCCTACACAGCCTCCAGAGTCAGGGGTATGATAACCCTGCTTTGCAGCGGTGGTGGGCATGCATGCGAGCCGTGATGTGCCCTGTCAGCCACCCCTCGGGGGTGGACCTTCTGCAGCAGTCCCTTTTGGTGAGAAACCAGCTAGCACATTTCTTTCTATTACTGTTAGAAAGGCAAGGTCAAATACAGTTGGAGCAGGAAGTTCTGTGGTTTGTGGTGGTCTTTAACTGCTTGGAAAGTTCATTCTGCAGATTCAGAGCTCTTAAAAAGAAGTTCTAACTGCTGCAGAAAAGAGTTTTTTCTTGCCATAGTGATTTCTGTACCTCAGAGGATTGTGGCTGAGAGCGCTAAAGCTGATCACAGTCTTTGCTCTTCAACTCTCTGTGGTCTTTTGTATCGCCCATGAAGGGTCTCAAAGAAAAAAAGCCTCAACTATGCTTGAAATGCCATGAAAGGCCAGGGCAGAGAGTAGGGGACAGGTCAGATTCATTCATAGCAACCCGTGTTCTGCTTCAGTCTTCGGGAATATCTGGAGTTTGGTATCATGACATGCAGGGTGAAGAAGATCACCTCCCTAGTCCCCAGTCATGAGGGGTGTCAGGTGGAGTTCTCTCACCAGGGAGGGAGTCTGGCCAACACTCCCTGCAGAAGCTGCTCTGTGCAGTTACTGTCTTTCAGGAGTTCAGAGCTACTACCAGACTATAGACTGACTCAGCCAAGAGTGTGCTCATACCCACAAACTCTTAAAAAAAATGTTTTCCTCCACTTATCAGAGACTTCTCTTTTACTCCAGGTCAGCTTCAGGCATCTGTTCTCATACACACAGAGGCTGCTGATCACAGCTAAGGTCAATAGGCATTTTGATGTTGATTTTAATAAGCTTATGTTTGAGTACCCTTTGCATATGCTATTGTGCTTTTTCTTCGTCAAGGCATGAATACAATGCTTGCTGGTTTAGAAAAAAGTGTATTAATTATGTGAAACACTGAGCCCAGCCCAAACATCAAAAGGACTTGTAGGTGCTCACCTTCCCACTGGAGGTTTGCTTGATGAACCCAGCGATCTATGCAATATTATGCATGACCATATTCTTTGTCCTTAACTTCTGCTGGTATGCATATACGTAATAGATCTGAAATCATTACAATTCCCATAATTCTTCCACACATTCCTAATTACAAAATTCATGCTTCGGTTTAAAAAACTCAATTCATGATAGAGATGTTTTCATTATTTGTATATTTCGCTCCGGTGATCATAGAATGAGGAAGAAGTTGAACCTTCAAGGAGAGGGAATGGAAAGAAGGATGGGTTAGAGGTGGCAAAAAGTGAGGGAAAATAAAGGAATTTTATGTCTTTGTCTTCAAGCAGAAGGTAATTAATTGATATTCAAAGGAACTTTCACAATCTTGACAATAGCAGTATTTACCAAGTGGAGGAGCAGCCCCGATTTCTAACAGATTTCAGTCTACTGACAGGAGTGACTGCATTTCTCACTTACCTGTTGTGAAAATTTTAGGCACAAGACTTTTTGCTTTGTGTGTCCTAGGGGTTTGAAAAGTCGCTGCATTAGACAATTAACAAAAGTGACCAGCAAAGTGACTCTGAGGTGTGGAAAAATCTCAAGTCTCCTCTCCACCTCGTGTTTGAGCCCCTTCTCTTGAGTTGCTGCTCAGGCTCAGTAGGGAAAAGGAGACTGAAGTGAAGGGAATATCTCCTTTAGAAAAGGCAACTTGTTGAAAATACTGCTCTGCATTGTTGACACTCTTTTAAGCACTAGCAGGGGGCAGTGATTTGGACTCATTTGTCTCTCTTCAAATGAAATTGTTGGTAGGATTGTGCCAGCATTAACTGGTAAATTCTTCTAAGCAACATCAGTTGGTGGCAATGACAACATTCCAGAAGGCTTATTTAAAATATAGAGTGTATTGTGTAATACTTTTTATTTGTCTGTTGCACAATCTATTTGCTGATACTTGTTTCTTTCCCTCCCTCTCTCTCCCCTAGGCTATCAAACAAAGCTGCCCAACCTTACACTCATCCATCAACCTCGAGTTATTAAGAGAATAACTGCAGAACATTTACAAGTGGATGGGATGGAGTGCTGGCTGCTTTTCAAGAACACAGAGTCAGTGCTACAAAAACTTTGCAAGATGGCAAATTTTCTCATGCTGCTGTTCCTTGCTCTGCTAGGACCTGCTAGAAGGGATGGTTTCTTCAGTTGAGGGTAACTAATCTAGGTTGATGCCAAAACTGTTAATCATATCATATCTAGTACCAGATCATAATTTATCTGGGTAAAATATCTCTTTTTTTCTTTTTTTAACTGCTTCTCAAAAAGGCTTTGGGATATATTGGAGGGAAGGAAGGGATCAGGATAAGACTAGACATCTGAGGGCTTGTGTTGTATGACTTTCTCAAGGATAGGCTCAAATTATCTATGCATGAAAGAAGAGGTTAAGAGATTTTAAGTGTTTCACATCAGAAGTGGAACAAAATGAAGGTTAAAAGGATGCTTTTCTTGCGGATTAAAAGACAGAGGCTGGGATGGAGTGGGTTTGCCATGTAATAATCTAAGAATCTGATCAGCAGCTTAGGGTGTGCACAAAGACATCTAAGCTGGTGCGGTACAATTTACTACCACAGCTTGGAGCACTGGGAAACAGAGTGCAGGGGCTCCATGCAAGCCAGCGCTGAAGCAGAAGCAATATAGCCCTGTGTGCTGTGCCAGCTGAACGTGATTATTCTGCCTCGCGGTCCCGCTCGGCGTATCTTCATGGTACTTTGCTGTGCTGTGTGGCCTTGCCAGATCAGCTCAGTGCTAGCTTGGGGATCTCTGCATCATGTTCTCTGCAATGTAAATGTACCCTTGGAAATTAAGCTAATCTGTTTGACTTCTAGAGGAGTAGGAAAATGCTTCCTGGCTAGCCAGCATTGCTCTAATTAAGTGGGGCTGTGGGAAGAACAGAACATGTAGGTCTGTACAGTAACTTTCCAGACAAAAATGTCCTGACAGGCACTGAAAAGCTCCTTCCTTTGAGCATCCTGTATTCTGTTCTGTGAAAAGCTTCAGGTTCTATTTTGCCGGTTTAGATGCTTGCAAATCCAGAGATCAGCAAAGAGTTAAGAAGTTAAGAGGGAGCAGTCAGCTGTCATGAGCTGCCACTGGGCGCAGGATGATTTGGGGAGAGGCTCTGGAGTCCAGGGAAGCAGCCAGCACAGTCAGCCTCAGTGGGAGGCACACAGATGAACTCCCATAGATAGCTCTTTTGTTGTGGGTCCAGTTTTCCTGCCTTGCCTTTGTTCTAAGTAGATCAGGCACTGCTCTGGCAAGGCTGTTTGGTGATGGGCACCGCTCAGCTCCTGGAGGCAGAAGAACTGAAGATGAGTCAGGACCATGAGGTCATCCTGGCTGACCACGGCGAACCAGAGCCTGGGATAGTCACAGGGCTCCATGGTAGGAGCCGTGGAAGCCGGGGGCCTGCACTGGGAGCAGGGGCATCTGATGAGATCAGGAATGTAATTTACACAATTATAATGACAAAAGTTATGAACTTGCATTTAAAAATTCTTCTTTCCTGTGTCATTTCAGGAATTTGCCACAACATTTTGTTTATAGTCCCTGGTAAATCTGTCATGTCAGAGGGCATTTAACATCAGGAAAAGCAGCATGGTTAAACGACTAAAATATGACTAATTTTTAGCAGCTCCCACACTGTCTGTGCTTTGTCCACTCAATAACAACACTGCTTGGTGACTCCACCCTGCGTACACAGCAGTGAGATGGCTTTTACCAGTCTGCTTCATGTTGTGCAGAACCTCAGCGAGAGCAGCACAGAGGGTAATGTTAGGGCGCATTTACCAAAGTTGCAAAGAAATACCACAAATCAAGCCATGAATACATGAAACACAGAGGGTAAATTCCTGGGATAGCCTCAGCACAGGAGGGAAGCTGAATGAAAACCTCTCCCTCTGGCTGCCCCCTCGTTTTGTCAGTTCATTTCATATTCTCCCTCTGACTTTTCTTCCCGCTGCACGTTGCCGTGATGCACAGCACACCTGATACCACTCAGCCTTAGAAACCCCCGCCTTCCCTCTGGCTCTCCTCTTACCCCACTCTCAGTGACTCGTATTTTCATCCTGAGACCCTTTCTATCTCATTAATTAGGCTTCCCTCTGCTTCCACTCCCTCCTGATGTGGCCTTCAACTCTGGCTCAACATTTCTAACAAAATCCCTCATTATCAACCTGGTATTCATTAAGCACACTTCCCTTCCTCTTGTTTAGTTTTCCTTCAGCACTGTCCTTATCCTTTGCTTTATTATTTGGTTCTTCCATTACTCCCAGGCCATGAATTGCCTCAAAGCCTTCTTTGCTCTTGATCTACCACTTCAATGCTTCTCTTGGAGCTTTTGTGTTGCACTGACACCCAGAGTGCTCACTTCAATCCCGATTGTGGTCTGAGTGTTGCCACATGAAGAAGCACTGAATATTCATAGAAGTTAACCCTGATTTTTGGGACAATTTCCAGTCCCTTGCTTGCACGTCTGGTTTGGAGAAAAATCAAGTACTCGTCTACTCTCAAATCTTTCTTCTATACATTATTTCAGGTCTATCCCTAAGCAAAACATTCCTGCCTTTCTCCTTACAATAATTAGCAAGTACCCCTATTATATTGATTCTTCTGCTCACTCTTTGATTCCTAGGGCAAATGATCTGCCCAAGCAAAAATCCCCCCCATTTACCCCTCCTAGGTTAGCATCAACCAAGGGCCCAGCTTCTTGGACCTCACTTCTAAGCACTCTTCCCTTGTCGGCTTCTTTGTCAACCAGTTTCATGCTATCGTCTCCCGCACTGCAACCAGTGGCAAGCCTCCTGCTAAAGTTTATAAAACTCTTACAAATTACTCCTTGTGCTTCTCCCTTTGTTGCCGTTGCCTCAAAAGCAGTCCCATGTACCAGTGCCTAGGAAGGCAGAGAGGCTTATTCTTTCCAGGACAAGCTGTGCCAGGCCAGAAAAAAGCAGCACAGTTCATTTAGTCCTTCGAAATTCTTAGTATATCAAAAGGATCTTATGCTGATGCCATTTTCTGTTTATTTTTATTTCCACTGTCCTCACAGTTTTTCCCGTCTTCCCCTTCCCTGTGAGGTCCACAGACATTATCATTGCATCCCATATGGGCCAAATCGTGCCGATGATAGTCAAGAGGTGTGGTGGAGTCTAATCTGGGTCACACAACTTTCACTCCTGTATCTAGGACATCCAGTACTTCATGATTTCAGGTAATGAGTTCAAGATAAATCTCCAAGCCATTAAGAAGACAGTATCAATTGCTGCTGTGTTGTTTTCTCTGTGAACAGAATTCCTAAGAGCATTGATTTCCAAGCTGATATGTGTGGGTTAGGTTTTTTTTCTCACTGTCTCATAGACTAGAGCAGTCACTTTCCATGCCAAACCAGGAATGCTTGCAAGAATTTTCTACAGAGAAAGCATTCACATAAAACAAGTGCATCAGGGATCTGTAAGAAACAGCGCAGACCATTCTTGAAAGCAAAAACTCTCAGCTGACATCTTGGCTGGAATTAAAAATCCTCTTGTGTGATGCTGAAAAACTTCAACAACCCTCTGCTGAGAGTTGTTCAGGTGAAAACATAGTTCCAGCTCTCTTTCTCCCTCCCTCATTTTTAAGGTGAATTTAACTGTGTTAGAGGTAGCAAAACTGAGAACATGATGATCAAATGACCCAGGGCTTTTTCTGAGATTGCAAACCCCACCTTGCTGTCTTTTCGTTGGTGGGCACAATCCATCGTCAAACAGCTGGTTTCTACAGGTCACCATCAGAACCGTAAACTCACCATGACTTACTGTCACTATCAAACTAAGCGCGTTAGAATCGTGAAACACTTGAACATAGAAACATAAATCTTAATTTGCTATCATCAGTCCCCTGAAGGGGTTGGCACTGGTGGAGCAGCTCTTTTAAAACTGCAGACCAGCTGCTCAGCTAGTGTAAATCAGCACAGGATGTTGTGAAGTAGGAAAACATTGGTACTGCTTAAAGGTTGTTTTAAAGAGATCAGTGAGTAACTAAATATTTAACGTGCCCACTGGGAAGTGTATAAAGCGAGAGTCCAATTTGCGGAAAAGAAGATTTAAATTATATATGGTAAAAAAAAAAAAATCTAATGGCTTAGGACCAGGCGGGCGATGTTGCAAATCTTCACTGGAGGTTTGTAAGAACTGATTAGACCAACATCTGTCACACATGGATGGATTCTGGGGCTGAACTGGATGGGCTCTGGCGATCTCTTCAGTGCTTGCACTGCATGAAGAAATAGACCTCACTGTAGAAACAGTTATGGGATTAGCAAAACACCTTTGGCTCCTGGCTGCCTGCTCAAGACAGGACAGAAGATTTGCAAACGGGTTCAGTCCTGTGTGTTAACCTCTGTGTTACTCAGCCAAGGTTTCCCAGCCTGCACTTGATTTCTGAGCACAGCTAGGAGAGGAGACAGGCAGTGCACTTAGATCATTCTAGCAAATTCACTAGCAAATTTTAAATCATTCCAGTAAAATTTTAATATTTCTTTTCCTGCTAAAATAAGCTATAATAGCTATTTAACTATGTTGTAGTTAACAATACTATATAAGTATCTAGTTATTACTGTGTAACTATATAAAATATAGTTATACATGGTTATAGATAGTTATATATTTTATATAGTTTATAACTATATAAAGTATAGTTATAAAACCTTATACTGTAATTACCCATTAAGTAGCTATAACAGCTATGTGTGGGTTTTTTTCAGAAGGCATTTTGTAGAGTTGAAGCAATGGAAAGGCTTCTGTTTGCTTCAGAAATGGAAATGCAATCAGAATTAAATGGAAAATGCACCAGAATTAAAGGGAAAATATTAGTGTATTTTGACATAACTTAGTTTCAAGAGTAAGTGATAGGCGCAGCAGGGACTTAATGGTATCATATAACTGGAATTCAGAGTGTACACTCTTCCAATTAATTTTACTAGGTGTGTTACAGTAAGAAAGATATTTTTCCATCTTAATCTGTCCTTTGACATTTGTTCTAAGAAGTTATGAGTATTTCAGTAGTGCATAAGGCATGTGTTAGTGGCTCTTCTATCAGACATCCTCTCTCCTGTGGTGTTCTGTGTGCTGGCTTGCCCAGTTTCCTGCTTTGTGCGCAGTTTGAGGATCGGTGTGAGAAGAGGGACAGGACAATTTGAGAAGAGCACTGTGGTTCCTCCAGACCCCTGTGTGGTTCAGCCCACTCGTATGGAACTGTTCTGAGGCAGGAAAGTGCTTTACCAGGCAGCGCAGTTCCGGCTGAGACCAAGCTTGTGCAAGGGTGTTTCTCAGATTATGCCCGCGGGACGGGTTGTGCAGGCACCTGCGTTCCCAGGGCCGCTTCCCAAGGCAAAACCCTATGGCCTGGTGCAGGAGGGATGGGGAAATCACACTGTTTGAGCACAAAGAAAAGAGCAGGCCAGATCCCTTGTGAAGCTCAGAGGGAAGCCTTCCGCTAATCCACCAGCGACCAAGGCCAGGTATGAGTTCCAACACACGCACTACACCGAAGTGTCGGCGAGCTGCATGACAGCCAGAGGAAGCCCAGTGAGTGGAGAAACGGCACCCATCATAAGCACCCAGAAAACATAGGGTGGATTCCTGGGTTTATAGGGAGGCACCTGAGACTGTGTTTTTTGAGGATTTTAAAAGGATTCCATTTATAGCTGACCCTGACGTTTTTCTGCTGGATGGTTATACCGCTAGCTGTGCAGCATAAATCGCCAGGCCAGTTAACATTCAGCTACCTGATGGTGTTTTGGGGCCCATTCTACCAGATGGCAGAGCCAGCTGGGGACCAGTTTCACTTACTGGTTTAGCAGGAATGTCACCCGGGTGCAGCTTCGCTGCCCACACAGCCACCTCCGGTCTGGCAGCAGTTTCGCTGCAGTTGGGTTGCAGAGTCTGAGGATGAAATTAGGCAGCACAGCTAAACCGAGATCACTGGCTTTAAATGGGGCAGTCCCACTACTACCTCCTTCCTCCCCGCTCCCCCTCCCATAACAAATCCTTTACCTTAAGGAGTGGTGCTGGGCTCGGGCTGACAAGGTGCAGGGCCACCTCAGGTCCCCTTGGTTGCTTTGTGGGTACCAGGGCTGCAGAGCAGGGGCGCCCATGCCTGGCATCACTGGCCTGAAGCCCATGGTGGTGGATCCAGCCGGATCGCTGAGCGCTGAAGCCAAGAGCGTGCTTCAGAAAAAAACTTGACTTGCTCGGTGGTGGGATGAGTAGGCTTGTTATCTCTGGCCACGTGCCAGCATTCCTACTGCTGTGGTGTCTCTGGATGACGCTATCTGGATGTCCCTGTGTCACCCTCTCCAGCGCCTCTATTATAGGGTTCCTGCCGTTGCCTGGGGTGTTCCAGCCCTTCTGTTTCATCCCACAATTTCTTTGAATTGTGCATGTCTCCTTAATGTATACTGTGCCACTTCTAAGGAGGAAATCCTGTCCTTGTAACTCCTAGCTGAAGCCTCAGAGGGCAGAGCATAATGCATTGTGATCTCCTGGCCTTCAATAGTAAGAAAGAACTACTCATGGTACTTTTTGCACCATGAAGAGTTCATCACCGAGAAAGAACAGGAGAAGCACGTGGAGATTCAGGATATTTTTAAAAGTGGGACACCGAAAGAGGAAACTGTGAAGTAGGAGTCTGGGTGTGAGAAAATACTGTAGCTGATTTTCATTTAAATGAAAGTTTTCTGAAGTTTGATTTTTTTAAAATTCAAAATATTTCCAAAGCCATTTTGTCAAGAAGAGTGGCAGACAGAGTACTTGAAGAAGTAGGCACACATCATGCTCTGTGAGGAGGTGATTAGGTAATTTCCTAGACTAAGATCCTGACTCATTCTCTACTTTGCTGTAATACAAGTGTTCAAGGCTGGAAGGATCTGTAAGAGAGCAGCACAAAACAAATTTGTATGGGGGGTAATGGAAGACCAACGCTCTACTCCCAACCCCCATGTGCCTTCCTAAGTGGAAAAGCAAGAGGCTTAGTCTGCAAATAGATATCTTAGTACACTTTTGACAAAAGAATTATTTAAAAGACTCTGTTTTCATCTCTGAAGAACAAAAGCAAAAAATGAGATTTCAATACTTAAACATGGACACAAATAACTTAGGTGTCACTTTTGGTCCATGCTAATTTTGTCATGGTATTGCAGTAATGCTCTGTTGGAACAAGTCTGGAGATAGTAAAAAAGTGACAATACATGGTGTATACAGCAGAAGGCAAAGGCAAATCTGGTAGAGAAGGTCTGGGGTCAAACCATGTAGGCAGAGACAGGGTTTTTGCTCAGCCTAGGTGTGAGGTTATTTCTGTCTGATTGAGGGATTCCTCAAGCCCTTGGGGTCCCTCTGAAGCAGTCTGTGGATCACGTGGGCTGGTCTAGCAATTGGGGCAGCAGGACTGCCTCTGGTCACACAAGAGCCTGTCTGGGATGTTCCACACACACGCAGACCAGCTCTCTTTTCTCTCCATATGGAAAGAAAATACCCACTGAAAACCAGTGGATGGGCAGCTTGGGCAGAAGGGCAGGATAGAAAGGACAGAAGGAGAGAGGGTTTAGCAGGAGAGAGAAGAAACAGGGTAGAGAGACTTTGAGATGCAGCATGATGTCCAAAAATGGAACTAGATGGGAGCACGAAAGCTCAAAGAAGCCATAGGTGTGTAAACTGGCTGTGTCTGGCCTGAGGTTGAGAAGGGCACGTCGGGCATCTCCGAAGCAGCAATGCCAGATGACTCTGTGGAGCTGCTCCTGGGGCTCGTGGCTGCCTGCGCTCACCAGGGAGGTCCCGGCGTGCCCTGGGCACCGCCGACTCTGCATGTCGTTGCTCGGCCAGACGCGCCGCAGCCCACATGGCTCCCTGCCCGGGTGCTGGGAAGGGCGGGATGCAGGAAGCTGGCAGCTCCCGGCCCCCCTCCCTCAGGGCCTGTCCCACCGCCTGTTCCCAGAGCACACCTAACACCCACGGATGGTGTTTGGCTGCTTGTAGAGCTCAGCAAGGGGCCAAGCTCTTTGAAAAGATGCCTCAGTTATGATGGGGGAGGTATTGGTGGGGGCAGTACCGTGTAGGGCTTTTTTTTTAGTTAATGGCACGGTGGTTAGGGTGCCTGCCCAGGGAAACCTCAATTAGGGCTTCCTCAGCCTGGGGAAGCTCAAGCGTACGTTTCCCAAGAGAGCAGCCTAATTAGCAGGCCAGCTGTGGGAGGGGAAGAAACTTGGAGCTTGTTGTTGAAGCTGGGTCTTGGCGGAATAAATTATACATGACTCAAAAGGCCAGGAAGGGAGCAGCCAGGGGCAGCGTGACTGCAGCCTGGTGGCTACGGCAGGGCTGGGAAGGGAATAAATCTTGGCATATCCCCAGTTCCATGGCTGTTTCTCCGTCTGAGCCCATGCAAAAGACAGTCCAGCAGCAGATGTGGAGATTGCCTTGCTTAGAAGACGACATTAACCTCTCACCACAGGGCCGGGCTCCTGCATCTCCCTCAGCCTTTCTTCAGAATCATAATTTCTTGGTGGCTGCAATACACATGTTTGAACCCGCACAGGTTCAGGATGGCACTAACGATAGCTATTTCTTGAGCAAGTGCTGTAGCCATCAGGATATCATATAGGAGTTGGGCAGTGGCATCACCACTGCCCTGAGTTTTAAATAAACTGCAATCCTTGCTTTTTCCTTTTTGAGGAAGTGCTTACAGGACTTTTCTTCAGGAGAGACTTGCTGGAGATGGATTCCAAATAAATGAATATTCCTAACTGTATTTCTCTGTGAGCATCCCAGACTTTGGAGAGGGGTTCACAGAAACATGGGATAATGTAGGTCAGGAGAGACTTCTGGGTGTCATCCGAACCAATCTCTTGCTTACAGTGTGGTCAACTACAGCAGGTTGCGCAGGGATATCTGCAAGAATTGAGACTCCACAACCTTTCTGGGCGACCTCTTCCAGTGTTCGATTAGCCTCGCTGTTAGCATTTTTGTCCTTGTATCTAGTCAGAATCTCTGCTGCAACTTGTGGTAATTGCCATTGTCCTTTCACTGTGTGCCACTGAGGAAAGCCTGGCACCGCCCTACCTCATGTTGCTGATGCCAGGAATTAGTTGCCCCGTTGCCAGGGTTTTGCAGGGGAGCAGCTCCTTCTCGGCATCACCATTCAGAGGTGCCTATCCCTCCCCCCGCACCGCGATTCAGCAGCTACCCCACCATCCTGCTGTCGGCTTGGGGGGACAGCCCTGTAAGTCTGAGCTGTGGTGGGCTAATTACATCATATCCCACTGCATTTTCATTTATGGTCCGTGTTCCCATGCAGTTTTGCCAATTCCTCTTTAAACCTGCAACATTGCTTGAGTAAAGGATCATATGGAGAGTGGCCAGCTACTATTTTTTATTGAAAGGAGGAGATGCTTTAAAGCAGGTAGTGCTGAACAATTATAAATCACCCTCAACACCATAAATATTTCCAAATATGAGCACATACTGAGCAATGAATGTACAGGAAAAGAGAATCTGTTTATTACCTAGCCAGTTTATACAGCTAAACCATTTACTGCTTTTGTTTGGACTGAAGTACGGATCCTTTGTAGGTAGCAGCTGTACACCAGCTGTGTGTGTAATTCCCTCTATAAAGATTATAGATGGAATGCAAGGGCTGCAATGTGGAAGAGGAATTTCTCCTACTGCACAGAGATGCAAGAGATTCGGTGGACATTGTCCCTCTATGATCCATGCAGAAATTCCTCATCAAATGTGGTGCAAATGGCACCAGACGGCTCCGTTGCCTCTTGAATGAGTTGCCTGTTAGTTTGATAATTTTTTTCAGGAGTACCTGAGCTGGCTGCATGTAGGGCTGGAGCAGGTCCAGGAAGGTCTTGACTGAGCCTGATCTGGTGAGCCCCAGTAAACACATGTCTTGTTAGGGTGTCAGAGCCCTGGCACAGGCTGCCCAGGGAGGTGGTGGAGTCTCCGTCTCTGGAGACATTCAAAACCCGCCTGGACGCGTTCCTGTGTAACCTGCTCTAAGGTGGCCCTGCTCTGGTAGGAGGGGTTGGACTAGATGATCTACTAAGGTCCCTTCCAACCCTACAATTCTGTGATTCTGTGGTGTCTGCTCTTTGTGGACACAAAGGTGATGCTATGCAAGTTTCGTCTGTACCACCCAGGACCAGCCGTGTTAAGGTGCCTCAGCCTCCTGCTCCTGGGCTGGGGAGACCCACAGCACTTTGGCTGCTACAGAACCTGTAAGCTCAGGCATTTACAGCCTGCTATGTTTAAGATAAAAATCCCTTTCCATTAAACTAATTTGATCTTTCTCCATTAAACTTCCCATTTGAAGTAATTCATGATTATCCATCCTGTGACCAGCATAGTGGAAAGTTGACTGCATGGGCTTTTCCTTCTTGTCTCCTAAGCTTTATCCCTTAAAAAAAGCTGGAAGCCAGAAGAAAATCTCTGTGAATGTGCCTCTGTTAAATGGGGGACTGGGGCTTGGTGAAAGTAGCAGTAAACCTTTCACTTAGAGATAGTGGAGCTGCTCATGAGAGGAGGAATTTGAGAGTGGGAGCCTAGCAAGAGAGTGGAATTCATCACTTCTAACAAACACACACCATGGAGCTCAAGACAGAAGCTGGTGTATCTCACATCTCTGCTGATGCGGAGTTTTCCAGCTGTCCCACGTCTCGGCAGCGCCTCGCCTACTGCAGAGCCCTCAACCCGATCCTCTCCTCCCCTTCACCACAAGGTTAAAAGCCAGTTTCTCTGCCAGGTTAATCTGCCAGTGCTCACTCTTAAATGATTTTTGTCGCCAGTTTCTGATACTTTGAAGAACAAGATGTATTTGGTATGATATTGAAAACAAAGTGAAAATCACAAAGGACCAGAGATCACCTGGAATGTAAAAATGACCGGGCCAAAACCCCCTTGTCTACGCATGGCTGAGAGGTACGAACTGGTGGTGAAAGCAAGACAATGCAGCCGTCATGACAGCATATCCGTCAATAACATAAAGTGCTTCTGCCTGTTTGTTTCTTCCCCTCTCTTTCATGGGTAAACTTGCTAATGTTTGCTTCAATAGTTTTCTGCAGGATTTATCAACGGTAGATTAAAGACAAGATTATAGGGCATGCAGCATTGGGTTGCGTCTTGTGGTATCCAGTGGCTGCTCTATACTTAAGGCGTTTGCAAGACCAGGTCTAACTAACAACATATACAAGCACTTGACAGCAATCTTTCCTTCAGACTCTCTGTCGGAGGTGATTCAGCACTGAAGGATGCAGTCTCTAATACCGCATTTTTCTTCCTGAGCCAGAACTGTATAACTCCTCAAAGAAACCCAACCCCATATTAATATGACACAAAATTACAAATGCTCTTACCTGACATACCATACTGAATGCATTCTTAATGTTAATTTAGCCTTTGTGGTGCATTGTGCTGTTGCTTGGACCTGTGTGGTTCCCTAGAGACACCAGCCTTGCTGTTAGAGACGGAGATGTTCCAGTATAAGATCCGACAACAGAACCTACTCTCCCCTTTTACTGTCATTCCACCTCTCCCCAGTTACTTAAACTCATGCTGATGAACCAGAAGCCTGTTGCCAAACATTCTTAGGAGCCCCACAAGACCGGTTAAGGACACTCGCTTGCTGATCTGGAGAACCTCCTAGGAAAACTGTCTCAGGAAGATGAGAATAAAATCCAGAATAGGCAGATAGCTTTTTGGCAATAAGAGGAAAACTATGCCTGCTTTGTTTCAGAGAGTCAATTTTTAATGTGGTATTTGCATGGGTTCTTCTGCTATTCTTTTCTAAATTAAACTGTCACCTGTGCAGCTTCCTGTACCACCACACAGTTGTTTTCTCAGGAAATATGCTGTGTGCTGAATACAATTCAAATATCAGTTTGAGAAAACAAAGACTCTTAAAAAAAGGAACTGGATGTACAAAGATATGTGTTGTAAGGCCACATTCTTTCTAAGGGTAGCATCTAGGCTGATGATGACACATCGTGTTAGAAAAATAATCAGCCACATCTCCAAGGAATGTTCCCTTCTTTGGTTTAATTTGTTTAATTCTTTTGGGCCTACATGTAAATACAGGATTGAATTCTTTAAATCTAGACGACCAGCTGAGCAATCTTATTTCTTTCACTTCATTTTTTAAGTCACAAAGCCAGGGGACCACGGCTTTTTTCTATACTTTGCTATAGGATGAGGAGAACTTTTGTGGGCATGAGCTTTATGAGGATCAATTTCACATCATTTGTGTTGAAAGTTGTGGTGAAACTTCTCCAAATGCTTTCTCTGTCTACTGACCCCGGCCATTTCAAAAATAGTATACTTCATACCAAAGGGCTGGGGTACTTGTTAAAGCAGTAATGTGTGCTCTTTTACCTGGAGTTTATGAAAAACATTGGCAAATTCTGAATATATTGTCAAGGGTTACATTTGTATCTCCCTGCAGCCTCCTCCTAAGCACTTTTCACAAATCTGAATGATAATCTGGCTACTCTTAACAGCTCTGTCACACCTTCTCCTCCCCCTCACCCTTCCACCCCTCAAAGTATTTAGGTTGCTGCCAAGCTCTATTTTGTTTTCACTAAGTGCATTACTCCTCAAATTTCCTTAATGTGACACGTGGCATGTGCTAACGTACCTCGCCTGTGCCCTTGATTCCAGCCAAGGAATCTGCCCTGCTCTTCCCGCAGAAGCTCTTGCCTCCACTGCAGAGGTGCGGTGGCTGCTCAGGAGCTCAGTTGCTGAGCTGCCATAAATTAGAGGCAGGTGTATTAAGGGAAATGGAAATGGATCCTGGTTTCTTCCAAGCCTGAGTGGTGAAGGAGCTTCATGTGCTGCTGAGCTACCCCTGGAGCAAGAGGAAGAACTGCCAAGAGAAAGCCAAGACAGAAAGCTAGGAGTAGAAACCACCAACTTTGTCCCAAGCTGAGCCATCATCACTAATGAGTCATATGTGTTGAATGACGCTCATTAAAAAAAAAAAAAACCAAACCAAAAAAACCAAAACCAAGCATCTGGGTGTTCAGAAGCAATAAGGATGAGAAGTTTTTAAAATATGTGCAGAAGTTCAGGAAAGAGTTATATTCCAGCCTTTGTGGAACCACACCTCCAGCTAGAAATGGATGAAAGGTGTTTTTAAAAATTGTTTTGTAACAGTGAAAAAGGAACCATTTGGGGTATTTAAGTTCTTTTTCAACTTGTGAAAAACTTTGCAAACTCAAAATACTGTTTTTAAATTTTCTTATTTTAATTTCTTCTTTTTTCCAGTAAGTACAAGAAGATAATTGCAGGCAGGTTAAGCTTCTTTTTTTCCCTCTTGCAACAAGCAAATGCATGTTTTTCTTTCATTCTTCTGCAATTTTTCTAAACCTTCTCAGGTTTGTGAAAATTTAAGTAGCAGAAAGGAAAATGAAATTAACAGACGTTACTCTGTCATTACTCAAAACCCCTCCTGTTCCCACTGTAATGCCTCCAAAGATGTGAAAGCTGTGAGAGGCTGCAGAATAACAAAGCAGAGAGACAAGAGGGAGAAAGAAAAGTAAAAAATAAATAATTGGGGAAAAAAAAAAACCAAAGAAAAAGCTTATTTTAACACTACTTTTCCTTCTGTCATAGTCTAATGGATGCTAAAGAAAGAACGGCCTCATAACATTTGGAAAATCTGAAATAGAAAAATGTCTCATCTGATTAATAATTGTTTATACAAAACTATGGGGTTTTAAAGGGCACTTTTATTAAAATTTCTATGCACCCAATTAACAATTTATGGTCCTGATAATAAGCATGGATCAGAATAATTCTTCTTCTCATGCCTATCTGAGTGTTTTAGAGTCTGTTAGAAACTTTTATAATTGTGTAGAAGGCACAGGCGTATCTCTAAGGTATTTTCTGGATGTGATTGATGCATTGGGCCCTAAAAGCATTGTTTATATTTTATTTAATTCCAACTGTTATGTACTGACATATACACACACATATATATCTACATACATATATTTTTATGTATGCGTATGAATAAAATAATTATGAACTCCTCTCTAAATTCGTATCAGAAAGTTATTACCTGTTTCAGGCAGCTGAAGGGAAAACCAGCGTCAATCTCTTCCTATGTTCTTTTTCAGTACTTTCAGCTTCTTGCTTTGTGGTTCTAGGTTGCAAATCTGGGAGAAGTCCTGAACTGCAGCGATTTGAGAAGGTGAGGGTTTGGGATTTGTTTTGTTTTTTGTTTTGTTTTGTTTTGTTTTTCCCAAGGATTTTGAAACACAGTTCTGTGTGTACTTACTGAGATTTTTAGGGGGAAAGTGTGAACTCTAGATAACATCTGAGCTACCTTTATGCTGCAATAACAAGGTATAGTGTTAAGTAACTTAAATATATGAAGTTGTATTTAGAACGTCTCATGCAGTTACATTTCTAAAAAGGTCATATTAACCCATGGATTAACTCAGTGCATATTTGCATTTAGTGTAATTCCTTCCCATTGCCTTCAGAAAGCTTTGGACAGCTTAACATACTCACCTTACTATGGATTTTGCATGCAAGTGAAAACAAGGAAGGGAGGGAGAAAAAAACCCCAAAACTTCAACATGTGGAGAAAAAACAGAAGCAAATCCCAGCTGCAATCAAATGCCTGTTTTCATCCTCACCTTTCTCTTTATTCTCACCTTGGCTGGCATAGAAACAGCCTTGGCAATAATGCAAATTTTGTTTCTGGCTTTTGAAGCCAGTCTAATGTCCTCAGTCTCACAAGATAATGTCCTCAAGTCTCTTATATATTTGTACTTCCTGAGAAGTTTGTGGATTTGAATATGAGAGAGTCAAGAGCCTGAGAGCACCTGGGATGTTAGCGAGTCAGGAGCCTCTTTCACAATATTTCCAGTCTAACCTGAAATGGATGCTACCAGAAATTGCAGAGAAAAGCCTACTCCTAAGGAATTTCTAGGGAGAATTTGCAAATGGTGGAGTGTAATTTGTAGAAAACTGGAAAAGGCACTTTCTTGTGCATGCTGTACACTAGAACGCATTTAGATGTCCTTGTTAGCATTTTAAGACATGATGTTGCTGTTCCTCTTGACCTCCTTGTATCTCTGCAGTTCAAAATGATCACATACTTCTTGTAGTTGGCATTAGAGGTTTTTTTCTGTACTATTCTTTTTCTTCTTGTCCCTTCTGGCAGCGAGCAGCGCTTACACTGGCCTGAGAAGGAGGTGTAACTGCTGCTTGACCAAGCAGCGCTGGCCTCACACGACCTGGAATGCCACGAGTCTTTGGTGGGATTAGTACCAACACTCCCACAATTGATTTAATATCAGCTGAGCAGGTTTTTCTTAAACAGTCTTGGTATTCCGGAAATCTTCACACTCAGCTTTTATGTCACCAAAAATTGACAAAGAAAGAGTGGCCTCCCTACTGCCTGAAGTCAAGCTAGAAAGAATTTAATACCTGCACCTGTGAGAGTCACTTCTGACCTTCTTGTGATGGGGATAGTGTTGATATCTGGTACCATTTATTCATCCCTCTACTAGAGTTGCATTTTATAACTACCTGGACCAATTCCCACTTGTCTATTCAGATGAGCTTCTGTGAGAAGAAAGAAGAGTAGTTAGAAAAAAATAAGAATTAATTGCAATTATTTATGGAAAGAGAGCTCACATTTGGTCCTGCACATAGTAAGATAGTTATCTCTTTTTCAAGCAATGACGAATAATGTCTCTAGAGATGAACACCAGCTTCAGGAAAACTCCATTTTCCTTTGTCTTACAAACACCACTGACTATAACACTGCTCCTGAGGTGAAGCTTTTAAGGAAGGCACCACCAGCAAAGTAGTTAAAAATAGCCCACTGTAAGCCTGGGGATCATGGCTGTACCTAAAATTCAATAGGGAGTCTGCATAAGAAAGAGCATTGTCATTCTTGTCAACCCGTATTTATCAACAGCTGGGCTGCTGCATTGCATCAGCTGGGATTTCTTCATTCTAGCAGGTGCAATAGACTGGGAATCATGACAGGACTGGATGCTATGGGTAGGTCTGAGTGGGTTTTCTTAACCCACTAATGGAAAAGGCATATTTTGTTGCAGGTGTTCAAATTCCCAGCAGCAAAGGGAAGCCGAGAAGATGCATGCTGTTTTGATGCCTCAACGGCTGTAGTGCTATGAAAAGTTCCCTCTTTGTCAAAGTCAGGGAGTCGCTTGTTGATTTATCCAACTGTGAAAGGACTGAGAATATGTAAGGAATGTGTTGAGAGAGGAAAAGCAAGATTGCCCCGTTAAAATTTTGTCCTCAATAAAGACATCCTCATTGCTCTATGTAGTCAGGTTTCTACATGCATTAAGTCTGAATCTTTTCTACTGAAATGTGTCAAATGCAAAAATATTTTAATGGGGGGAATATTTATCCTATTCTATAGGTGTTTATTGGTCTGTAGCGAGAAAAACCTGAGGGCAGAGTTGATATATAATGGTGAAAGTCAGTGATGACAAATCTATTTTCCTGTTCAGTGTTTTTAAGAAGTATTTGTAAGAACAGATGGTGGGCAGCAGCAGAACATGTTCAGTTTTATCAAGACATTTGGCTAACAAGCACAGACTGAAATGCATTTCTTTCCTTCTCGACTTAATAATTTTAATTAGAGGCAAAAGGTGTGGTAGTCTCATTGTCTGGAGGCGTATGTGCAATATTGTCTTGGTTGGGCAGGACTGGGTGGGAGAGAATATCGCTGCCTCTAATGAAGGGTGGTGCATATCTGTGCAATCTCTATTTTATTTTTTTTTATTGTCTGGTAATCTACAAAATGCAAATTCCAGATCTGCTATTGCACAACATACATAGAGATACACTGAGGCTATGCTTTCAGTTAGTCAGAGAACAAAAACATGACTACAAAATAGTGTAAGTAATAGTGTGCCACTGGAGAAGAAAGGCTTTTTAACAAATTGTGGGACATACATTTATTATCTTGAGGGGGAATTTTCAAAGCCACCTATGTAACTTAGCGGTCTCTGTAACTCCTTCACTATTTAAATGCCTTTGAAAATCTCACTTATTAACTAGTCATTTTGAACTTCATATACTCTCTCCCTAAGGACATCAAGGCGTTCTGGAAATAGTAATTAAGGATCATATGCTCTAACCAGGTCTAATGGCATTCTCTTCATTTCCCTTACTTATCTCTGGTCATATTCTAGCTTTTTCGCGGAGCTGCTTGTGCAGGTGATGATGTGCCCTTTGTCCTTTACTATCTTGCCGAGGCTTAACCCAGAGCTGCTTCTCCTGCTCTCGCACGCCGCCGTGGGCGGTGGGGAGCACACCAGTCAATATTGGGCTGGTCCCAAAAGGAAGCAGCACTGAAATGAGATTCGTACCCTGAGCAGCCCTGGCACGGCGTTGTTACTGCGTGTTCCCTCTCTCTCTCGTGTACAGGTTATGAAAATATTCAAAATGCCCTCGCCTCACAAACGTGCATCTGTTAAGGGCTGCGTGCTTCGAAGATTTTCTGCGAGAAGCTAAGCTGTCTCACGCTTTGTCATCACAGTCCTCGTGAAGGTGACCATCTGATACACCCACCACAATGAAAGGTCATAGTATTCATCTACAGTACTTTCTACCTATAAATCTGCCAGTGACTTCAGGTTTTTGTTTCACATGACTGTAGAACTTTAAACCAATAAAAGAAATGATGTTACAAGATCTCATTGAATGTTTTCCCTTACTAACTGAAGTTCACTTCTTGAGAACTGTTTTAAGGACTCTTATCAGTCTCCTCACTAAAAAGGCAACAAAGGTCTGTCAGTCATTATTTTACAGCTTTTTAATCGCTTCTGTTTTGAAGAAAGTTCAATTGACTCTGTAAAGCTACTGGCATTACGTCTCTTTATGACTGGAAACTTGCTTTTCCATCCCTTGTGAGTATAAATCTCTGGGATCTACAAGACGTGGCAGGCTGCATTGCACTGCCTTTTGCCATTGCCTAGTGGGTGCAAATTCTTGTCTCCAGGAGTCCAGATCCTGCGTCTCCGGGCCAGAGCTTGTTTCCCACTGTTTGAGTGGGAGAGCTGAGGTTTTGTGCCCTTGTGCAGCCACCAACCTCACACAAGTTGCATCAACCACGTAGCAGGATTAATGTTCTAGTCCTTATGGTCTGCCAGGTAAATCCTACATGGCCCGTATGGTGTATCACAACACACGCGTGCCCAATAAACCGTGGTGGTTTGTCACATAATATATACTTTCCAGCTTAAAGTACATAGTTAAGTGTTGGCAAGGGGGACTGTTAAAAAGCCTGCTTACCAGATATGTCAGAGTAGTGAAAACAAAATAATCCGATTTCCATCACTTTCTCCTTCCGTCACAGACCTTTCCGAATATCAGATACATGACTAAACCTTGGGCACGCTGGAGGAAGAGGCAGCCATGTTTTCTTGGTAGCGCTTTGGGAAATGCCAGTCTTTGCTGGCCTGCAGTAAACCAGGGGCAGCAAAGAAGTCAAGGCCAGCCCCTGAAAGAGATATATGTACACAATATTCCTAATATCAAGCTGTCTGCACTTACCAGACCATCACAATACTGTGTCGCTTACCTGTGCTGCTTACCAGAGTTGTTAGAAGACCAGTGATAACAGAAAACAAGCTAAAGGCTGCTTTGGGAACCCCCTAATTATTAACAAATAAGAAGGACAGCTCTTTTGAACTATGTGCCTATTGGTTTTATTTGATTGGAAGGGCAGGTCAGTGTGCTAAAATGACTGAAATGTCAATAAAATAATATTATATCATGTTTTAAAAGGTTTAGAGTGCCTACAAGGCAATCTTTATGGATGGAATGCTATTTTACAGACAGCATAGTCTGTGTTCTGTGTTTCTTTTATTTTTACCTGCTTGTAAGTTGTTTCAATACATAAAATTGTAATTGTAGATATTAGTGTAGATATCTGAAACCTAGATAAGCAAGCCCAGGTTCAAGTACAATGCATTGCACTTAACTGAGGAAGTGCTGCTGACACTTTCTGGCCTGTGTTAAGCAAGAGGACTGAGTACAAGTTGCTCTTGGTGTAAAGATCCCTGGATTCATGATTCCTGACAAGGGCAATTTTTTTGCACAATACTTTTTATACACATGTTTTGAAGCCCGGCTTCTGTAAGCAGGCAACCTCAGACCGCTCCTAGAGGCAGACTGACACATGCATGGAGGTTTGTAGATGTGATCTCAAACAGCACAGCTGGCGCTGCTCCACTGCCTCGAGAAGAGCTGCTTTGGTTTACATGTGGTGAGGCGCTGGCTCTGAGCATCCAGCGTGCTTCACGCTATTGGTCTGAGATGGAAATGTAGATTTTGCTGGCTTACAAAGTTAGGAAGGGTGTATCTCCTATAGGGTGTGTCTGATCAGTTATGTTTCGTAGATGTTGTGTACTGTTTTCGAAAAGAGAGATAAATGGTTTACCAGTAACAAACCTGTCTCACCCCATCAAATCACCTGGAGTAAAAGCTGTTGAAAACAAATTTGCTCGTTCCTCTGTGGCAAAGTATCAACATCAAACCTTTACCTTTCCTGAGACTACAGCAGTCTTGTAATCACCTGTTCGTGTTGCTTCTCTTACTGATTGTGGCCAAGTATCAGTAAATAAATACCTCCCCATCCATAAGCTGATTTATAGGTAAATGAGCCAGATTTTGCATGGCGTCCTTCCCTGCCATTCTGCCCTTAAATTTAATACGCCACTCTGCAAATAGATCCACTGATGTCATACTACCGTTACGGATGTGGCAGGTCAGCGCTGGATGCCTAGCTAGTTCCCATGCTGCTATACGAAAGGCAGGGCATTACCTGTAAATTTATTTTATATAAGCTGGAATTAACACAAATCAGCTGACTTTGCTTTGGGCGACAGAAAAATAATGCAAGAATGCGAATAAAAAAGCAAAGCACTAAGTTTTCTGCCATTTGTTTGCACAGATGTAGGGAAGACCCGGAATATTTAGTACCATGGATACTCACACTCTGGGGGGATGTAAATTCTGGACTTTGGCCATTCTGCTGTTGCCTGGGGCTGATTGGTGACATGGGTGACGGACTTGTCACAGTGCTTATCACAATGGCTGCCTAAAATGGGCTGTGAGGCACGTCCTGCAAGCTGCAAGCTGTACCCTGGCTACTGCTTGGTGGGTTTCACAGGGGCTTTACTCCTTCTGCTGCTACTAAGGAAATACAAAGGCCCTCAAATACCTGCTTTGCTCAGTGCTGGGCTCTTCCAGTTGCTCTGAGGGAGTCCAGAGCCCCAGCTGTATAAGATAACCTTCCGGAGAGGTTCTCAGCTCAGCCCCGAGAGCAACGGCTTGAAACTGAGCTTGTCATCTCCTTTCCACCCCATCCATTCCTTCCAGACAGGCTGAAAGGAGGGCAAAGTCAGCAGAGGATAGTGCCGAGTAGGCAGTTTTGGAGGTAAAGAATTCCTGTCTGACTGCATGTTGACAAGTATCAGATAAAGTAATTGTCTGTGACTTGACAATGAACCCTGCATAATGCAGAGAAGGAGGACTTCTGGCATGGGGAGTGCTGTTTGCTCACCTGACGTCATCTTGGAAAGTGCTCAGGAGCAGGAGAACAATAGGGCTTTATTCCTTTAGGGAAAAGAAAAAGGAAAATGTTGAGGGCTGCAAGAAGCCACCAGGGTAGAAACCTAACAAGAGCTATCTGAATGCGGTGGCCGGGGAGAGCAACATATTTCATTTCTCCTTTTCTTGCAGATGAAAGAATTACAGGGAAGAGTAGGGTTGATGTAGGGGTGCTGCTGATGAGCTGTGCCTCTGAAAAACTGGGCAAGTACGTTCGGACTTTGAGATGCTCTGTCTTGCTCACGCTCTCTTTCCCTCTCACACACCCAATGCTGACTGACAGAAATTCCTATTCACTCTTCAGCCTCTCTGCTTTCTTTTTTTTAATTTTCTTACACAGTTACTGGTTTTACTTTCAGTGAGCTGTAACTGCTAAGTCAGGGCACAAGCTGTTAGTTGTATATGTGGTAGAGATGCTGAACAGGGATAAACCAGAAGAAAATTTCAGTTCCAGTAAGTTCCGCATACTTAATCCGCGTATATCCATGCAACACATGTTGTGTGTGCAACTTCTGCAGCACTGCAGAAATATTTTGCCCTCCTCTTATTATGTTTGACATGCAGCTTTGCTTCTGGCACCACCTCATGATGTTGTGACTTGGAAAAAGGATGTGCATAGGGCAGGACAGCTCATTGGGAGCTCAGAGAGGAGAACTCTACAAAATGGGATTAAACTGGCTCTGAAGAAGGAACAGTGGAAGCCTGACAGTTAGTTTTTGGTGACTGGTGTAGCAGACACCTCCACAGAACCCACGCATGCGTGTTACAAAAGCGATTCAACAGGCAAAAGCCGAGGTCACATACGAAGCACAGTGTGGACTTTCCACATACAATTCCATTAACTGATTTCATGGTTGATTTGTCAGAGAGAAGTCTATTTACTAAAACAATCTAGGTAAATATGATTGATTGCCACTGTCAGCTTCTGCAATATCAATTTTTTAATGTTGTCATTTCAGATATGGATTTCAGATATCAGAAGGGATAGAAAGAATATAGGAAGGAAGTGAGGGTTTGGCTAAGATTTACATCTGATGTATACCAAGTAGAAAATTTAAGAACCACATCTGGGACTTAAGAGACTAAGGAAACACTTGTTATATAAAAAAAATCTTGCTGTGACGCAAATTCCTATATGCCAACTGTTATTTAGCATCCTTATTATTATGTGATATATGAATGGCAAGGTGAAGTCATATAAGGAGTGTTTCCTGGTTTTTTAGACTCAACTATATAATGTATGTATGCATTCTGCATGTCCAAAATATTAATTAAATTATATTAAGTAACCTATATTTTGGGAGGGAGAATTTAACTTGAGTAAAGCATAATAACCATTAAGTTCATTTGCTGTAATTTAGAAAGTGATTCTATCATAAAACTCTGTTGCTGGTAGCCAAAAAAGAAGTGTAAATTACATTATGGCGGATTGGTTGCAAAAGCACTAAACAGTCTATATTCCCCCCCAAAGGAAGAAAAAGTGCAGAGCTCCTATGGTAAAATAACAGGAAAAAATAGCCAAGTTTAAAATATACCTTAAAGGCTGAAAATTTCAAGCTTTATTCAGTGAAAAGAAGACAGACAGTGCTCATCATCAGCCTAAGAGAATTTTCTGTCTGCATAACTATCCTCCCTTCCAATGGGTCTCTACTCATATTCCAACCAGGCTGCCCTGTCTAAATGAAAGAAATGAAGGACATGGGCAACATGGTCTACAAGAGAAAACTGGTATCTTGGTTAACATCAGGAGTCATTTTTAAGTGTTGTGAGTCTGTAAAGCATGCATAAAACACAGTCCACGTGAGAGACTTCTAGAAAAGTAACTAAAAAAATGCTGAGCTGAAAACCGTGGTGAAATGGGGGGAGTGGGATCTCTGATTGTTGCTAGAAAAAGGCTGATGTCACATCCATCTTTAAGCAAGGCAAGAGGGAGGACCTGGGAGGAGGAACTGTAGACAAGTGAGATGCACCTCAGTACCTGGAAAGATCATGGATCATTTCCATCTCTTGGAAATCATTTCCAACCATGTACGGACGGAAAGGGCAAATCCTCCTTGACAAACCTGACTGCGGTCTTTGCTGAAATGACTGCCATACTGACGAGAGGAGTGTGCTGGACAGAGTGTATTTTGACGTTAGTGAGGATTTTGACATGTCAGAAGCAGGTGAGAAAAGCTAACTCCTCAGAGGTGGCAGATGGTATAAAATGTGGCTACAGCCACAAACTGGAGGTTCAGGGTGGACATTACAAAAAACATTTTCTCTAGGAGGGTAGCGCAGCACTGGAGGAAGTTGCCTGTGGAGTCTCATTCCTTACATGTTCCCAGGACTCAACCAAAGTCACAGCTGACCTCATCAACCACTGTCGGTGGCAGTCCCCCTTCCAGAGAGAGGCTGGAGCTGATGACCTTCACAATCCTCTTTTGACAAGGTTTTTGTGGCTGTGTATTTGACACTGACATTCAAGCAGGGCTCCAGCAAAGCGAGTGGTGAGCTACTCCGAGCACGACAGCTTTACACTTTCTTGTGAGACAGTGCAGCCATATATGTCGTGACTCTTGTTCAGACTTAGGCCCTGCTAATGCAATTGTGTCGTTCCTGGCTCGACTTCAGCAGCACTTTTTGTGGGTGGAAGCGCTGACGAAGAGCCCAGAGTTGGACTGCAATGCAAATCCACATGCCAGGTAAGCCAGGAAAGTAGCTTAAGGCTCCCTTTTCCCCCTGACAAGTTATTACCTGCAGTGTCGAAGAGAAAGTGGGCTTCATCAAGTCATTTCCACCACCGAGTCAGTGCCACCTCCCGTTGTGCAGGTTTGCGAGGAAGGGCACGGCTGGGTGGAGCGTTGATCCCTGCCCTGCTCCTTCCACTCCCTTCCCTGGCCACGGTGCCTGCACCAGCACGCCGCATGCCGCAGACACCGCTGCGTACAGCCCTCCACGGCCAAGAGGGATCCGGGACATCAAATGAAACTTGGTGCCCAGATGTGCTTTGTGGGTTGTTCCGGGCACCGTCGTTGCCCTTGCTGGGGAAAAGATGTGAAGTGAGAATGCAGCAAAGAGGAAATGATTCACTAGTTTTCTACACACATCTCAGGCAATATTTGTGCTACAACAAATACACCATTTTTTTTTTCCCCAGAAAATGCCTATAAAATTAACAGTACAGTAACAGCATTTTGTGTTTTCACCTTTGAAGACATACAAATATCTATTTTAGATAGCCCAGATATTGCCTGGATTGAGTTGTTTACTGCAACACAGCGTCTTATTCTTCACTGACTAACTTTCCTTACAGAGTCTGCCAAGCACAAATTAGGTCAACCTAAGCGGCAGTATGAAATGTAATTAGCCAAAAACTTTCTTAATTAGTGCTGTTATTCAGGGTGGGGAGAGCTTAGCTCACAGTGAGTGAGTGGGGTAGGGCACATTGATAGAGGGAGACTCTTCCTAAAGAAAGGTGGATCCAACACTGGATACCTGCCCAAGATCTTTTGAAATTTTGATTGCAATGTTTTATGACCGCAGCAAGGACTGTAATTTGTGCCTGTAGGGTGCCCTGCGTTGCACTAATAGATTGCAATAAAACAACAAACAGCAAACTAATCATTCTTGTGGACAACACCTTCTTGCAACCAGAATCACCAATTCTAGGTCTTCAGGCACTCTACATCAGAGTCACAAAAGTGTTGATAAGGAACTGCTTCCCTCCTGCCAGAGGCACCAATGATGCCACTGCACAGCAGCTCCCATTGGAGTGGATTGGACTGGCTGACAGGGACCAGCAGCTTTCATGCTGTGACCACATATCTGGGGTCCAGTATTTGCTATTATTGTCATCTTAACTGTCAGAGGAGCCTGGGACTAAAAGGGTGAGATTAAGTTAGTTTGATACCTCTAAAGATAGTCAATTCACGAGAAACTTGTGCTAGCCCTTACCCAAGCAGTATTTGAAGAAGAGAGATTTCCACTTTTTGTCATCAAACAACTTTCACATTCTCTCACCTTCTCCCTTCAGTCAGTATAAAATATTGCCCAATTCTTTTTAAGTAAAAGAAGAAGAACTAGCCCAGTTTTTCATTTCTGCTACTCCACACAGTTTTTATTACCCGTATAGACCATCTCCCATTTGGAGTGAATAAAACAATTTGCATTTTTACATATACAAATGCTGGTGTGTACTGATGCAGGGCAAGTTACTGATCAATAATTCTGATTAATATATAATACATTGATTAGAATCTCCTGGAATAAAGGGCTAAATATAGTCTTAGTGGGCATAGGCTGTAATAAAAACATGCAAGGGCCAATATGGAAATATAGGCATGGAAACAACCTACAGAACTTCAAAAAGCAAGAATTTGTGCTTGAACCATCTCATATCTGAAGGCAGTCTAGCTCCCTTCACGCAGTATTGCACTCAGGTTAATAAAACCTGGAGAGAGGTATGATGATAGGATAATGTGTGCAAATTAACATTCCCACCGGGTGAGATCATTATAGTGCAAAGCAGAACCCCAGATCTGCATGTAAGTCCTTCACCAAGTTTTAAGATACGGTCTAAGCGTGGTATAAACTTTGTGCTGATCAACCACACAGAGGTTTTTGCACACTGTTATCATCATGAGAATTGCATTTGAGCAGGAAAATTCACATCATTTTTGGGACGAAGAACACCCATTTAAGTGCCCTGTACTGAAATCTCATCATCTGTACGGTACAGCAAGTCTCAGGGTTTGCCTTGGTTCTTATCTAGGCCTGCTTTACTAAGAAAAAGTATTACAGTATCCTAGGAACTGGACTGCATTCATGAACACATTCATTTGAAAGATGGAGAGGTGACTAATATATGGTGTGCAAAAGCACAGGAAATCTCATTATAAAATAATTGCATCAATGAAGAAATAAAAATGTTATTCAGGCTCATTACCTAGATAATAACTTCTTTAGACTTATTTTAGGTTTTTATAAGGCCCACAGCTGTGGCCACTAGAAGCTTGTCACAAAATGTGTATGGATGTTTTTAAACTAGCATCATTTGAATATATCAGTGATTTGTGTGTCCAGTTAGCAAGAATGAATGTTCAACTTAGAATTAAATACCCAAGTGCATATTTAAATAGGCAAATTAAAAAGGCCTGATCTTCAGGTGCTGTAGAAATGTATTTCTGAAACAAATGATGTGGAATGGACCCCTCAAAAATCTCTTCCAGATCCCTGTTAAGATGTGTAACGGTTATCTCCTGGACTTCCATCACTCATTCATGGCTGAAAAAGGAACACTGTAAAAGGAATGGGATCTTACCGTGTGGTCTGGGCTGAAGCATCGTTGTGCCCTGGAAATGAGTTCAGTTCTATTCATGGAAATTGGAAGCCTTTCAGTGACTTGAACAGTGATTAAACACAGACATTAGAAAGACATCGTGAAACTGCATTCTGAGAACTTAAAAAGAAAAACATACTTAAAGATCTAGTTAAGAGGTGCTCACCAAAAAGCCAATGTTAATAACTAGCTTTCAGTGACCTCATTATAGCCTACTTTCCTGTAAATCTGTAAAAAATGTTGATTACTTCTGCAAGATCTCATGGGTATTGTTTTTTCAAGTTAGTGAAAAATAATTTAAGGAAAATACTACATAGTTGGGCAAAAGTTGGCTGTTCTGTGAATACTTCCACTAAAAATGCACCCTTAGTTCTGATTTTAACATATTTT
This sequence comes from Rhinoptilus africanus, assembly GCA_013400135.1. Lineage (NCBI taxonomy): Eukaryota > Metazoa > Chordata > Aves > Charadriiformes > Glareolidae > Rhinoptilus > Rhinoptilus africanus. The sequence continues at coordinate 385,480 of VXBO01002867.1, forward strand.
AATTTCATTGTTTAGACATAAATGCCTCAAAATACACTTAAATTAATATTTCTCCTGTAGTTTTATTCCTGTCTTGTTAAGTTTTGTAGACATGGTGCTTAGGGACATGGTTTAGTGGTGAACTTGTCAGTGTTAGGTTAATGGTTGGACTTGATGATCTTAAGGGTTTATTCCAACCTAAATGATTCTGTGAGTCTGTGACTCTACATTTGCCTTTACAGGAACGCTTAAATGCCTACTAGAACAGACCCCTCATCTAACTCCAAGCACACAAGTGAATGTTTCACAAAGAACCAAGCCCTCTTCAACCACCATCATTGGCTGGGATGCAGTTTTGTGTTCACAGTATACACATTTCCCCCTCTATGTAAATCTACCTATCTCTCATGTCAAGTCTCTGATAATGCTGTTAAAACAAAGTGTATCGTACGCTTAGAAACAGAGCTTCAGTGCTTATGTTGACAGCCTTTCTGTATGAGTGCAAAAATCAATCCTTCCTCAAACCAAGGATTAGCCAGCTACACAATAATGACCAGTTTTGTAATACGTGAAATATGTGTCAAATCTCATAACCAAAGTCTGCCTAAACAAAAGAACGTGTTCAAAAAGATTAGTGGATTATTGCAGGCTCACACAGTCTGATGCCACTTTTCATGCTTCTTGGATGGCTTTTAGCACGTCTCAGCTGCTGCCAGTCAACACATGTGCTCTTTAAGCATGGAAAATAATGCAGGAATTTAGGAGAGCAGTGCTGATGGTTTGAATGAGATGGCTATTTGGTGAGCTGCTGACATAAAAGGCTTTTCTTTTTCATCAGAAGGATTTTCTACAAAAGCTGGAAGAGATCCTGCGCTTCAGTTAATACATACCCAGTTAATACATATCGTCCTCCTACAGCTATTGATCGTGGTGGGCTTAACCAGTAGATGATGATTTACTCTCACAGTTTCTTGCCCGTCGCTGTACACGCTGCTCTTCAGACTCGCTGCTGGAGTGCTACAGCTGCTCACCAGGGCCGGCAGCTCGCAGCAGCACGGATAGTACTGGTCAGGGAGCACGTCCTCAGCCAGGAAAAAACCAGGTTTGATGCATTAGGCTAACAAACACACGGGTCAAATGGTCTCTCATGACTCCAAAATTGATTAAATCTGCTATTTTGTACTGGAGACCAGTGGAATCACATTGCTCCTGCCTTATGACATGTGGACTGCACTATTTCCGCTGCATCTTCAATATATACTTGGAAAACTGGATCAATAAGCTTTAATGGGAAGTCTGCCTTCCTTAAACTTTCCATGAAGCATCCCAAACAGTTCCTCAGATATAATTTTCCATCTTACTCTGGAGCTGCAACTCAAACACCCTGAAATGCTAATGCTTTCAAAGCCTCTTGGGCTGTTTTAAGAAAAATTCAGGGATGTTTATCATAAACTACAATGCTCAATACTTCTGTTAATGCTGCAAGCTAGTTTCTCAGTTCAAGGGACAACTCTGTCAGACCACATCTGGTATCACACACTAATATTCTATTGGTTGTAAACAACACATTGTCTGATTAAGTGCGAAGGCAACCGTTCCTTAGCAGAAGTGACTGCACAGATGTTGCCAAGGAGGCTCAAACTTGTCCATAACATTGCAGTAAATTCCCACTATTCATAGTGTTTCTGTGAAACTGCACAGGGCAGATATCTAACTTGTAAAAGTTTCAGTGCATGAGACAAACCCCTGTCATGTCTTGTCTGGTATCACTCACCGACAAAATGTGTCTGAGACAGGGGCAATCCCACAGAGCCAGGTTCAGGTCTGCTTTCCTACTCACATTTTGCACTCTTTCCATATTCTCTGCGCTATTGTAGGTACTACTGTAGGTAGCTGACATACAGGGATGTTGTAATTAATTTCTGCTAAAACTTCAGAGTCTCAAGGTGTTGCAGAGAACCTGCAGTTTCCTTGCAGGAGGCCTTTGCAGTGAATCTAAATCTAAAAACACTGCTGTTGCAACTTCAGTTTCAGCTTATGTCTTGCAAACCACTATTGTACCGGGTGATGGTGGGACTATTTTGCTTTCTTTCTACTCATGAGCAATTTGTCAAACATTATATCTATTTAAATGTTGCTTTCCACACTGTAATTTATCAAGATCAGAAGAGAAATTTGGTCACTTCTGCCAATGCAAGAACGGACAGGTTGTAAGATAGTCTACTCTGATACTATCAAGTTCCTGGAAATCATTGAGTCAGCTTTCCCACTTTCTATACGCTGCTTTGAAAATCTGACTTCTGAAAATGTTTTTTTCTTAGGTTGTCACAGTATTTTGGAATCTTGACTTCAATGTCAATTTTTTAAATTTTTCCATCTGTCTCTCATACGTGGCTGAAGCTGTGGGCACATTCCTTTCCCTGTGACTACTGCTGTGGGACACTTGAGTCTCCACCAGGTGCTGTTGCACAGCCTTTCAGTTGGGCGGTGAATGTACGGAATACATTTCTGATACACCCATGCAGCAAAACCTCCCCAGACACACAGTCAAGTTCACCCAGATTAAAAACTCGAAGCATTCACAGTCATTCTGCTTCTCGTATCCAAAATCCAGTAGGAGGAAACAGTACCGTTAGTTTCTAACACCAGATGCCCTACTCCCATTGGCCATCTAGTTACTGATTAGATAGGAAACAGGACCCTGTTAGACCCTTTAAGGCGATCACCTGCCGTCATATCCTGGGCAAATGCTGCACAGCGTAAGTGCGTGCTCTGTTATCACCATCTTTAGTTCTCAGATTCTTTGTAAACCAGTTACTTTGAGCACTGAGGAGGACAAGAAATCATTAACTATGGTGAAATGTTGGCATTTTCTGTTTTGAAATGGCTGAGGCAAATGCATGAGTCTGGGCAGTACCTTTCTACAGGAGATGGGAAGAGTCCTCTTTTCCAGTGAGCATCTTCAGGCACTGTTGAAGGGGCCACCACTTTCCCTAGACTCCAACTGTGGTCTCATGGTCCCATTTGAAGGAATAGCCCTGGGTTTTGGTGAGCCACATGTGCACCAGGCAGCATGCACGCTTCTCACAGTCACAGAGGAAACTTTGCTGCGGCTGGAAGGACACATAGGGCAAAAAAGTTTGGTTTGTTGAAATACAATTTTCCATCAGAAGTAATAAATTATGGATACTTCCTTACCAGTATCTGTTAAAACGGCATAAACCCAAATAAAAATTCCTCATGGCATTACTAGGTTAATGCAACGTATTATGAAGGTCATATTTATAAAAGGATGTTCTATACTGCATAGTGTCTGTGCTGTAAAATAGCCTAAGCCAATTTCTGCTGCAGTAATCTTTCCTTACCCTTTGTGCTCCCTGACTTCTGCAGTATACTGACTGTCAATAAACAGTCACGTTCCCTCAAGTACGGTGCCCAGTGGCACTGTACAAGTTGGAAAATAACTGCTGTACAAGTCATGGTCTTTGAATTCTGGTGACACCATAGGAAAACCCTTATTTAAGTCCTTTAGCAGGCAAAACTCTAACTGAAGTGACCTATTATTTTTTCCTGGCCATGATCCACATAATCAAGCCATTAATTGGTAGACTCCCCATGAGGGGAGGGTCAGACCCTAGTTTGCTCAGGAGGCACCTACAAGGCACAAGGTGAGACTAAAGTAATATCTTGTGAAAAGTCTTTGACTCCCTCTTGAACTACGAATCATACTAATTGCAGGAGGGGCAGAGCATAAAAGTAAAATAATAGCTGTTACCCTAATTATGTGGAGTCTCTTATTTTGTGTTAGGATGAAGCTTTAGGTGTGCTTATTATCTGTTTGATTTCATTAATGAGACTTCATAAATTATAAGCTAATAAAGAATGCAGATGGGAATGATTTCAGGCTAAGTATGAGAATTTTATTGCTGGCTATCAAAGACCTCCTAAAATGCTAATTTTTTAGACATAGGCCTTTGATCACTACAGATAGTGAATGTTAATCAAATAAAATTCTGACATAGTTCTTGTTATTCTAAACGGGAAGTAAAAAGTAGTCTGCCAAATTTTAATTGTTCATTTGGGCTATACTGCTATCACTTTGCAAATCTCACAGCCCGATATTAGAGAATATCCTTCTTAAGAAGAATATTTTATTTCTGGAGACATGCCTAAATATTACTGGCTTGAGAGCACAAGTATTTCTCACTTCTGAGAGCTAAATCAGGACTCCCACTAAGTACTGCAGCGAGTTGCAGTGCTGGATGTCTTGTGGCCTTGCACAAGGCAAGACTGGACGCAGCATTTCTAAGTTAGCTGGAAGGTGGGATGAGGTGGCCTGGGAGACTCCTCTGATGAGCCCATGGCAAGGCTGTGGCACGGTTTCCCCAGCTTCCACAGTGCTGTCTAAGTTGCAGAAGTGAGGCCACCACAACAACCCACCCCACTAAGCCATGGCCACTACAGACTGCAAATGCTTCCTTTTGGCACTCGAATCATGTAGCCAGACAAATTACAGTTTGCCTTGGGAAAAAAAAAAAAAACAAGGTTAGGAGGGAAAGGAGACATCTTTGTTGTCTTCTGCTTAACAGTCCTCTGATGGGGGAGCCATAACTTAACACCAAAGTATTAAGAAGCCTTTTTGATGAGATACTAGGAGAAAAAAATATACCCTGGAGGAAAAACAATGCAAGAGAGAAAAACATCACTTTTTTTTTTTCCTTTTCTTGGAGACAAGTAATGTATGTTTACTTTGCTCAGGTGTTTTTTCTACTATAACATAAACTCTACACTAAAGCTGAAACCATTGCAAGGTAGTGTTTGTGCAATGTTTTTTAACATAGACATTCAGGTATGAAACAAGATACTCTGAGGGGGAAACATTCTCATTCATTTAATAAATCTTAGTATTTTTTTAAGCAAGCTTCTGTATAAAGTTCTGATAAAAGACTTTTGTGAGCATTTTTATGTGGATTTCTCCTGTCCCCTTTAAACCTCGGTTGTAAGCTTCCAGCCTCCTTTAGATGGTTTAAGAAGGAGTAAAAAACTTTGCAAATACATACCGTTCTGACTCTACATCCATAAATCAGCACTTCCCCATGTACCAAAGGGAAATGTCTCAGAAGTGGTCTAGAGAAGGGCTGACTGTGGAGGAGGCACAGCCACCATCTTCAGGGGTTGGTGTGAAGTTCCTTTAGAAAGGAGCGGCTCTGGAGGAGAGGTCCTCTCTGTAGACAGGTCTGAGTGAGGGTGAAGGGCAGACTTACGGTGCTTCACACCTTAAGGTGCTGAGAGTAGCTTTCCCACCCTCCTGGCACCCAACCATGCATGTGCCTCACAAGTCAGGCATTGCTGTCCCCAGGCAAGTTCCTGCTGTGGGCAGGGGCAGGGAGCAGGAGGGTGGGAGCAGCTCCTTGCCGAGGCACCTGAGCACCCAAACAGGAGAGGCAGGGAAATTCCAGAGGGTAAAAGTTATGCCAAGAAGATGTGGGAGCACCTCAGGGCATCTGTGGAAAAGAGTTGGGCATGGCCCTCCCAAAGTTTATTATTACTATTTATCAGTTCAAGGGCAAAGAGCAAAGGCTCTCCGTGCCTCTCCTCTCACCCCAATTGTAAAGAGCCACTATAAGCCAAATTAATCTTTAACAAAGAATACGTCCTCCTATTTTTCCTGGGAACTCCATGTCACAATGTTGGAGGTGTCCGTGTCTCCTTCGAGCATACACAAAGAAGGTGGTGTAAGTCTTTCTCCATTAAGCCTAGAGACTGCCGAAACAGCCTTCTGACACAGTGCCTGGCACGCAATGTGCCAGGAGGAAATGCTCCACTGTCCTGGAGTCCTCCCCTGTGGTTGCAAGAGTTCAGATCTTGCCAGATAAGCACAGGAGGAACTGGTATTTAAATATTTTATTTCAAATTGGAAGCATAAAGCCTTTGCAGAGCCTTGAGGTGCAAGGCAAAAATCACAGGGGTGTCATCAGAAGTGGGCTCTAAATATTTTTTCACACAAAGCAGATGGCATGAAGCTCACCTCCTCAGAGCTCCCACGAGGTGCTGCTTCTCTGGACACACCACGGCAGGATTCACCTCAGCCAGAGACTTTGCAGGGTACAACCTGGAGATGAGATTTTAATTTCTTCAAATACAGTGGCATATGTCATAGTCAGAGGAGGGAGTCTGCTTAAAGTAAGGTTGGGAAAATCCTACTTTTGTGTGCAAAATGTTGTTCTGCCATACATACATATGCACACACACATGGCCAACTGTGGAGCAGTTCATTACTCCATTGATCCACGACAGCATGTGGACTATGGTTTATCACCATTCTACCATCATATTAAGCATTAATTTCTCCTTTTAATTGCACTGGCAGCAATGGAAGTGAATGTAGTTTCTTGAAAGGCTGACTGCTTGGCATCCATATTGTCCTTGAAATGTCTTTCCTAAGAGACATCGGGTGGTGGGGCTGATGCATACAGCAGAGAAGGATGCCTGTATTTGGATGTTGTGCCCTAGAAAGCGCCCATGTACCAGCAGGGAAGTACCAGTGCTGGCCCTTTGGGGACACTGGAAAGAAAGTGGTCTGGGGAGAGGAGAATCCAGGTTTAAGTCAATGCAAATGCGTGCAGTGGTGATCTGGTGAGAATACAGCTGAAGATGGCATTACACTGTTTTTTCCCTTAGCCAGGTAGATATCTATGTGGCCAAATTATGATATTATAGTTCTATGAAAGCCATGCATATGTGTGCTTGCAGCCCAGAAGGCCAATCTCATCCTGGGCTGCATCAAAAGAACAATGGCCAGCAGACCCAGAGAGGGGATTCTGCCCCTCTGCTCTGCTCTNTGATAAATATCTACATTAATATAGATGTAATCTGCATTAGAATGGGAAAACATGCAATAGGAAATCAGATGATAATTTTAAAATAAATCTTATTGTGATTTTATGTGCTGCAGCTTTCACTTGCTGCACTGTGTTTTATTTCGGTAGTACTTAAGATCTCCCATGACAGATCAGGCATCTCTTTTGCACAAACACAGACTCATGAGATTCCCTGCCTGGACTCTGGGCCATTTTTTCCTCCTGCATATTTTCTACCGCAGTCTCCAGGAAGTACACACATGCAGAAGACACTATTTTGTCTGTAACAGTGATAGCATTGCTGAGAGGTAGGATGAAAATTCATGAAAACTTAGGTCTGAGACAATGCTGGAAGGCATATAGTCATCATCTGCAATGATCTTACATGTTTGAAGGCAAGAATTATCAAGGTTTATTGCTGTTGTGCTACTGGCATGTTAATCAGATTGTATAAATGACGGTAAAAATAGTGTATAGTAGCAGCAAGCGTGTAACCTGTGGTAGAAAGTAAAAGATGGCATCAAAAGAACCAGAGACCAGCAGGTAGCTCCATGGTTCACCATGGACATTCCCACACAGTAACAGTCCCTAAAACTTGGCTGAAATGTGCTGTAGCTCAAGCTATTATGAAGACATAAAATCTTCATTGGAAGCAAATTTCTGCTTCCCCTTTCATTCTAGTGAGAAAAATAGGATTGCAAAAGTCCATTTCTCCTTTAACCATAGTCCATAAATGCTTTTAATTACATCACCTTTCATGGTATGACATTAATTACAGTTACTTAAAAGGCTATATATGTCTCAGGTATCAGAGAGAACATTTTCTCCTGGCAAGTGTCACCAATAAAAGCATACATGATAGAGATACAGATTTACGGTCAATAAATACTAATTTCACTTTTGCTAGGCGTTATAAGCCTCTTGAGATGGTTAAAGAAAGAATTCTTAAAAGTAACTCTTTGGCAAAGGAAATTTCCAATACAGAGAAAAATCTTTTTCCCACTAGGTCTCTTTAAAAAATCACAAGCAGTGGAGAATGTGTGATAAAAGCCACTTTTCCCTCTTACGGTTTATGGATAATGTCCCACACACATGACTAGCGCTGAGCAGAAAAAACCCCGTGAATATACCTGAACTCTTTTCATTAATGTGCATACCTTTCTTTTCCTTGTAGATCAAGTTTAAACTGAGTACAATCAGGTTATCTGTGAGAAATTAATTGTAAGTTCCATCTGTATATGGCCATTTGGAGGAAGTAAAATACTAAACTTGCTTTTCTTGCTTATTTGTGACAGCAAGACCACTCTTAAGTTTAATTACTGATAAAGAATGCAATCATAGGATTGATTTCTTCTAGTCACAACCATCTCAAAATTAAAATAACCAATTATGAAAAGTATCAAAATGATCTCTGCCAAGTAATTTCCAGTAAGAATATTTTTGAGATTTCCCTTTTGCAATAGCTCTTTTGTGAACAGAAAACCGGGTTTTTTTTCTGTTCCAGTGCTTATAAAATGGGCAAAATTTTGATTTAATTGTTCATTTAGAAATGGTCTTGGAAGCAATTTTCAACCAGCTGTATTTCTCTGGATTATTCCCTCAGTGCTGTTCATGGCATACGGTATTACTAAATGTCACAAATATCCTGAGACATCATGTATTGTATGGTGCAGATTATTTATTTTGCCAAGTCCAGGTTTTTCTTCCTTAGCTTTAGAGTTTGGAAACAATCCCAAAGGTAATAGGGAAGTTTGTGAACCTTCTCTTAAATATGCTTCTTGGCTGGCTCCTTTTCCTGTTTTCTTGGCCTCTCCAGAGATGCATAATCAGTGCAACTCATGTAGTCCGTGTACAGGCCGTCTCAACTTCTTACATGACAGTGGAAAAAAATTTTGAAAAAGCTGTTTTTAAAACTAGGCTTTTTCTTTACTTCACAAAGCCTAGCTACTTTACACTGCTGAGTAACGAAGCCACAGGTGACTGCCGCCAGCTTTTCCATATCTGCAAAGTGAGGTGCTATAAATCAAATGCAGTACGTTGCCTTGTTTGGCTGCTAACCAGGTCAACCTTCCCCCAAAACCAAAATTCCAGAAAGCAAATAACCATAACAAGTGGTTGCTGCACACAATGTTTCTCTACCATTACACAAATTATAAAAAAATTATTACATTATAAAACAATTATAAAAAAACCCTGGACTGGTTATGCAGGGATTTCACAACTCCAGGTAAGATAACTTGAAGCATCTCAGTTTGTCTGCACTTGGATGCTCCTTTTAGCTACTTGCATTTTCTGACGACTTTGGTGCAAAAAGGTTTAATTTTTGTAGGTCCTTTCATTTATTAAACCCAAGCCAGGCCAAAAGACATCAAGGCCAGAACAAGATTTGGATTCGTTTATTTGTTTATAGTCAAGAGGGAGAATGAATGCTGAGTTCCAGCAATCGCTGATTACATGAATTTGAATCTAGCAAAATGAATGCTCGTCTGCCAATTTAAAAATTCACCTCTCTTGAACCTTATAGGCACAAAACTCTTTTGTCAATAATCTCATTTTATATATTAACAAGCATTATAAAAGAAGAACTTTCATTCTTTCTGTTTCTGGAGCTGTTTGGATTTCAAGGCCTCACCTCAGTTGCTTCCACACCTGAAATACGCACCCCTTGCCCCTATGTCATACGACGTCCTCCTGCAGATCCTGCCTTTCGCACCCCTCTCCCCTACTAACACCATGCAACACCAGTGTTGAAAGGAATCAGCTGTGCTTTGAATGAAGCAGAAAGCCGCTTGAAAAAGTAGCATATGATCAGGTAGTGAAAGTGTTATCCCAAGAGGTATGCCAAAGGGGCTGAATTAGAGACATTTGGGCCTTTTGCTAACTTATTAGGCATCTCCTAAGCAAAATTTTGGAGCTTTGATCTTCCTGCCTTTTACCATTGTTTAACCTCATTCTATTAATGTGATAGCGAACGTCACTGAATCCAACCAAAGCCCCCCCCACACTGTCGGTCATAAAGCTAAAGTAATGTTATATTTATTTATTTACTCCTATCTGTGACNCAATATGATAGCGAACGTCACTGAAGCCAACCAAAGCCCCCACACACTGTCGGTCATAAAGCTATTTATTTACTCCTATCTGTGACCAGATGTCACAAGTGCTGTTGTCACATCCCTCTTAACATCCCAGACTCCTCAGTGCAGGAGTCCTGCTGGTGCTGTCACTGTGAATGCGATGTTCACAATTCTGGATGTGCAGAAGTATTACAGAATAACACAAATAACCTAAAATGAAAGCTCCATTAGATTTCTGCCATAAGAGCATCCTTCCGGTGGTATCCTGAGCTGAGAGATGATGAGTGACAGTAACTGAGAGGTAAGTATGAACAGGGATCTTGTATAGTCCCTGCAGAAGAAGACTATTTCCTCGAGGCCATTTCCTCTTGTC
>VXBO01002869.1:5073-25750 GCA_013400135.1 Rhinoptilus africanus
TTAAAAAAAAAAAAAAAAAAAAGTTGATCTCAAATTTACCGAACTCTTAAAAAAGCTGGGTGGTATATAATTTGAGAAATACTGAAGAAGCAATATTTCTAGCTTACAGGAGATCTCATTGTCAAATGAATTGTTTTCTATTTCCATTGCAAAACCTCATCCTTCACAAAGATTAGTATTATATGATAAGAACAGATCAGAGTGCACTAACTGCATCAAACCAAACCAAAACAAAACCTTAAAGCCTTGTGGGGGAGGAAAAATTTCAAATCATAATTACTTCACTGGCAATTATTTCATGTAGTGTATTTCATTTGTTTGTTAAAAAAAAACACCAACAAAACAACTATTAAAAAAGTGTTCACAGTCTTCAGACAGAAAGAAACAAAGCATCACAGAACATAAGACTACTAATTTACCAGCAAAATTAAGTCACTATGATTGTTTCCTTTAAAGAAAAAAGACCCTGAACAATGTCAAGATTATAAAAGAATTATTTTTGCCTCAGTATTTTCCTGATCTTCATTGCCAGAATTTCTGATTGTGCAGTAACATATTAAGCTACCTTCAAATACTGTTTTCTGTACATCACTTAAAATTAAGTCATAGATTTTTAAGCACTAATGGGTTACCCTTGAGAAGTCAGTGCTTGATTACACATTAGAATCATTGAGATGAATTCTGTTTACTTAAATAGAATTGAATTTAGTTCTTTAAAATATTCCTTTTTTCTTTTTTTTAGTCATCATGGCATTATGACACCGTATTTTTTTATGTTATTCTCCCAATAACCCATAGTCCAGTTTTAATCCACTATAGTAGTAACAAAATAACTTCTAAAATAGTTCAGAAATCCATTTTTTTAGTGCTGAGGTATCATGATTTTAATTGTGTGCACTTTTTTAGTGAAAAGAAGGATTTTAATATGCTAGAGCTATAAGTGGACTCCAGCCAGCATACCCAGAGTAATGAGGGACCAGTTAAATCACAAAAATGACCCCAGAGTCATGTACACCTGTAAGACAAGAGTGTCTGGGTGCTCTTCCAGAAAATGAGCTCGTAGCATTTGACTGGCAGCTGTGGCACTGAGCCACCTGGGCTGCTTTTCCCGATTAGACTTGACTTTCTCAGGCTGTCCAAGTGGAAAAACCCCTCAGACCCTATGTACATAAGCACTTTCTGGTTGGATCTTGATGGCTGCATCCATGGAGGAAGGTAAACATGGGTATTTCATCCCTTGAATGTACATAACGAAAAATTTAGCAAGAAGTTACTGCTATGTTAACACAGTGGGATTTGGTCCTGTAATTTAGAAGGCTGAACTACTTTGATCTTTACGATTTGTGTTTAACTCCAACTAAGTGGGTGTTGCTAGAAGTAAAAACCCCCAAAAAACCTAATTTGTAGTTGGCTATGTGTAAGTTCTGTTCTAAAAGACTAACATAACAAGTATAATTTAAACTCCAGAATGTAATAAATTGTAATTACACAGTTACTTTTTTTAAAAATCTTCGTATTGCAGAACTTAAATAATTGATTTCTCCCTCTTTGTCACAAATTTTTGGGTATGCAATTTAGAATAGCTTAAGTCAGTGACCTTTCTTATTCACATTATAGATTCCTAAATTCTCTTTAAGATTTTTGCTCATCAAAACTTTGAGAGGATTATTACTATAATACACTACTTCTTAGTTCATCATTCTTTTCTAATTCTCTGGCCTCATATGAAAAGCTAGAGGAAACCAAGCCACAATTAGGATATATTCAGAAATAGCACACGTATTTTGGAGTGGGTTCAGATGCCTTGCTAATCAAGGATAGGAAGAAGAAATGTATGATTTTGTCCTTATTTTCCATTCTATACACATATTCCCCACACATACTTAAATTTTACAAAGCAGATCAGTTTCTTCTGATCATCAGAAAGAGTAAAGACCGTCTAAATAATATAAATAAATAAAAAACTAATGCATTTCCACCTTAAGAAATATATTCTCAAATTAATTAGTCAAATCAGGGTACTACTTCATTTGAAACCACTTAAGAAGAGAAATTTGAAGGAATTGCATAAGCAAGGGAAAAAAATTATAAAAAAATAATGTCATTGATGAAAATCCATCTATCTGTGTCTGTACATCTGCCATTCAGATGTAAGTACCAGGAAAAAAAGTAGATCTAGTAATACATAACACATAAGCTTTTAAGTTCTTAGTCACAAACTGTCAATAAAAAGCCCTCGAGTATTAAGTCATGTACCTAATATGCCTGTGGTTCAGTTCACCCATTTTTATCCAGATGTCAGCTTCAGTGGCATCTTGACCATGAGCACCACGCTCTAACTCAAGGGAAAGAGCACATCCCAGTGCACTAATGACAGAAAAAAAACTTTGTCCAACAGAGGGAAAAAAAGCATGCTTCCCAAAAATGGTACTCAGGTTCATGTTCTATGTCCTAGTCTTTTATGGCCACTACAGTTTTCTGCCAGAGGACTGTGGAAACCATCCCAAAGGGAAACAGAAGTAGGAGACAAAAATGCTATTTAGATCTTGGTCTTGGCAATGGGAAGCAGTAGTACATTTAGGGAGCTTAGATTAACATGCTTAAACAGATATTAAACTATCTTTCATGTCATAATGAAGTACTTGACTTCCCTAATCTTAGAAATGAGCAAATTTTTTCATATAGTTGCAAAATGACTGGATATAGCCCAGAAACTCATTCATAAATTGAGGTCTACACAATTACTTACCAATTAAATACTGCTGATTAAATGTCTGAAAGTTGTTGATCTCTGCTGAAAATCCCCTTGTTCTATGCCAATGATTTTGTAGATTCTGATTTCTTGTTGGTTTAAACTGTGTATTTAACTATAATTCACTACTAGATGACCCAAGGGTTACTTAGCTTGAAGAACAAATTTTGTTTTGATATTTTAGCAGAAAGTCGTGAGGGCAGGCTAGTAGCTCTACATAGCTAGCTTTGCAGCACCAAGATCACAATGAAAAAAAACCCACAAACCATACAACAGTACTGACATGTAAAAATCTTCTCCATTCTAAATGAAATAAAAAAAATAAATTAGAAGACATCTACACTGATAATGAAAATATTATCTATATCACGATACAAATCTTTTTATGAAACGTCATTTGAATAATTTGTTATTAAAATTTATTCTTACAGGTGGAAAGAAAATAACAGCTGAAATATCGTCATTCTCCTGCTTCAGTTCATCATGGCTTGGGATGTTTTTTTTTTTGAACACAGTCTGTTTTGTTTTGGGGTTTTTTTTTTTGCATTCTTTCTGTTTTTCTTGAGGTTTGTTTTGCAATTATTTCTAACAACTGACAGGCTGCTACTCAAAATTGAGGCCACATTCTGAGTAGCCTCAACATTGAAAAAAACCAAGCAAGCACCCCACATTATTTTAAGAACCAATCTTATGCATCTTATTAGCACATGTGCACTTCTAGTGAATGCATTACATAGAATCTTCATGATATAGAGAAATCAATGACATTTAAGTCTACTTTTAACTAATTTGCTGATGACAGACAGATACTATGGATGTATAGGCCTTCTAGGAACCTTCTTGTGGACAATAAAACAGAGAGGGATCCCTACAGAAACTTTTAGGTTCATACCTTGTCTGATATATTTAGGCTCAGATATTTCTCTAACAAAGAATTGTAACATAAAATATAATTATAAGCACATGTATTTTTAAAAAATAGGGAAAACAACCTGAGGACTGAAAGAAGCCATTTTCTAAATTTCAAATTAAGTACAGTAATACTATGCACAGTTTTCAGTCAAGACTACAAGAAGGTTAGGTACAAGTTTCTCCCCTTGTCTCTGCCAAAGGTGTAGAAAAATACATGGAGAAAAGATGCCAGCCCATCCCTCCCCAAATACGAACTTGTATATAAAACACACTACAGTCCCAATTCATAACTGAAGCCCATATGCCTGTCAAGGCCATATCTGACAGCATTTTTAGGTCTAGTGAGGGACAGTGTTGTTAAAAGAACATTATGAGAATGATAACCATATTAAGAAAAAAAAATTATGTTATGCCTATTAAACCACGTGGACAGTCAGGAAAATCTCAATGCAATGAGAGAGGAAGGGGTCTCTTTTTTTCACCATCTTTCATCATTTATCTTGAAAACGGTGTCCAGATCCCTTTTTAGAAGACTTCACCTATGGTAACAATACCACTACCAAGACCTTTGCAGGGTTACAGGAGACTTGGCCCTGGAGATTCCACCGCCCCAGGACAGGGGACAGACACAGAAGGCTAACACTGTACTCACAGGAACATTACTGTTATTGACCGAGTCTTACATTATGGTCCTAGTTCCACTTACCATAGAAAAGGCATACGGAAAATGGCAGATGACTATTTGTAAGGGAGGGAATTTACACATTTAAGGGGGTAATTTTTCTTAGAAATCTTAGAAGCAGGATAAACTTAACTATCCTCCCTCTGTCCTGAATATTACCTCCAAAAAATTACAAATACTCTGGATTCCTATCTCCCTTTTCACCCTTATTACAATACTTAACAGTTTTTTTCCATGTGTTTTGTCTTATGTGTAAGTTATGAAACATATTCAAGAAAATGTACATACAAAACTCTCTTGATTCCAGTGGAAGTAAAAATCAGCTGTACACTTGTGACACTTAGAGGAACCAATGACAGAATGCACAGCATCTAAGCTTCCTAGACACAGACATAATTCTGTACTATTTGTGCTTACTATTAGGTTAGCATAACAATTAGCAAGATAATCTTTTCATTCATTGAACAGGTGTAAACATCATGTGAACTACTAAAGAGTGGTAGACACAAGCACACAATAACAGTTCAGTTACATGCACTTTTATTTGATGTTATTTGGGGGAAAATAAATTACCAGTCCTGTTGGACACTGCAGTTTGGATCTTGTTCCTAGTGTCGTAAATTATATTGGTATCTATCTTCTAGGTCTTAAAAATCTGGATCTTACAGCATTGCAGAGTTTGTGAGAATTGCATTCATTTTTAAGGATCCTGATCTGATGGGGTAAAGTGATGGTATGTCATGTTCTTTAAGTTGTAATGCAAAGCACTGAAATAGGATAATACTATAAAACAAATCTGTAATGTGGCAGGAGATGAAATATTAACAGTAAAATCATACTACATACATATACATACACATATGTATCACATAATACACAGTTCTTAATGAGAAGGTATTTTGGAGAGGTCTTTTATTTCTGAAAAACACAGAAGAACACAGTTCCAGCTTCTGAGCAGCAGAATTATAGACTCATCTATTTTCAACTAGTTTTTTGATTCATTACCTTTACATAAACTCACACCCATGCTCTCTTCTTTACATGATTTCCTTCTGTTTGAAATATGATGGAAAGTTATAATGAAGACATGCAATAATAAAGTTACAATTAAAAAAAAACCCCAAAAACAAAACACAAAAAACCCCACCAAACATTGTGTGAAGAGTGATGTACATTTGAGAACAATAATAAAAAGGACACCTGCCATATTGCTTTTCATTATATCCAGTTAACTTCCTACGTCTTCGTATTCCCCTGACACAGCCTATTGGTACAGACATAGTACTACACACTTCCAACTAGCAGACTTGAGTTTATATCCCAGCTCAGATGCCCTGTGACAGAACAAGCTGGGGAATACCTCTGAGATACTGCTAGAGCTTTATGCCTTCTGCTGGACATGCTTCCTTATCAAAAAAGTGATAAATATTATCTACTTCATATAAGTTAGTAGAGGTAAGAAATGGCAGTGGGAGCTTACAGAAAAAGTAATAAAAAGCTGATATAAATTAAGAGAGAAATTGTACAGTATTCTGCTTGCTAGAATGCAATTCCTGTACCAGACAAAGGTTTTCTCTATTTTGCCTCTACTGTACACACACATACACACACACTCACTTGAGGTAACTGGCTCTGATGTTTAATAATCAGGAAGATTGAATGTACAAAGAAATATGTATAAAGCTTCAACTAGCAGTTTTTTGGCAGATCCTCCACATACTAAAAATTAGACTGATAAACCAGTAAACAGAATGTATAAGCTCAACAGCTCTTTGGTTGGGTGTTGTTCTGGCTTCCTCCCAGATGGAAACAAAACAAAGGAAAAAAAAACAACAGTGCTCAGGTCTAGTTGATTTTTTCAGTGTGTGGTAGTACAGCCTGATAACTGTAACACACTCAGCTCCCTAGAGATGAGATTATTTTCTATTGCTCTGTTGTAGAGCTGCTAACCCACAGAAACAGGGAAGTTAGGGAAGTCGACATGCCAAGGACTCAAAGCTGGAGTTATAAATCCAGAGAGGAAAGGAGCAAGCAACATTCAACGTAGGAGTTCCTCTGGGCCTGAAAGAGATTTGGGGAAGATACTATTCAGAATACCATTGTTTCTTCGTTTTTTCTTGTTTTCAAGTTTTTCCAGAAGTTGGACAGTAGAGGAAGTATGGGGTTTTTTTTTCAAAAAGCAACTGTTGACATCAGTAGGTTTGATGTGCAGTGTGTGTGTTGTAGAGTCAACCAAGGTTTCAGTGAAGTGTACCTTTGGTGTGCATGAGCTTTCATTGATAGTTGAATACTGTTCAGAGCAATTGAAAATGTGCTCTGGTATGGCTTCCTTATGTGCAGTGAAGTCACCCTTCATAATGTTTTACTTTGAAATTCAGAAACAAAACCTATTTTATTATCAGCAGTTTAAGTATGTCAGTTTTCCTCCTGTATAATAAATGGTACATCAATTAGTAAGTTATTGAAAAACCCATAGCAAATCAACAGCAATATAGAATATATATTTAAGTGGTTCACTTAAAGCACTCACAAAATGTTTCTTAAACCCTTAGATGCCTCCTATTTACTTGCCCAAATAATCAGTTTTTTCCTTCCATTTCTATCACGTAATATCAAAGAATTAACTGTACAGCAGATTTTTTTCAAATCTATGAACAAAGACATATTGTGAAGTCCAATTAAGATGTCTTGGTGTTTCCAAACTTGTGTAAGTGTTTCAAGATTTCAAGTGATAGTAATGAATGAATAAAAAATAATATTGTGGTAACAGTCAGAATCTTCACCCCATTGCTACCCTTCAACAATACTACAATCTTAACTTGACCCCCTGCACTAGTGCTGCAACCTAGTGGTGTGATAAGGTATAAAATTATACTACTTTGTCCTGCAACCTGGCTGTAAATATGGTTAACAGACATAGAAATTAAGTCACCTGCAAAGAATTATCCAGATGAAAGAGGCTCTGCTTCACTCACTTGTTTCCTTGGGAAATCACGTTGAGATGAGGAAATTACTTTCTCAGAATCAGAGGTAGATTATTACTATTTTCAAATTAACATTTTCTGCCTTTTACATTTAATTATTTAACAAGAAAAAAATAACTTATATTACATAGCTGAAATTTGTCTACTGGTGTGCACATATAGATGTGCATCTTAGTAATATCTCTCTACATTTAATTAATGATGAGCTCATTTGCTTTGACATATAACATTATTTTAATGCATTTTTCAAGCACATCTAGGCACAGAAAAGAACAGTAGCCACAGTGTCTACTGTGAGCACATTTCAGTATTTCATCAGTTTCTTCACAGATCCTTTGTCTATTGAGAACATGCAAGTACAAAGTTTTAGTATATTTACACTCATTTACTCTAATGCAAAGCATTTAAGAACATACGAAGTCCTACGTACAGTCCCTTTAAGATATATTTTGCTATTTCCTTTTCCACGAACTGTTACAAAGCATTCTAAATAAAAACTGTTGGCAAAACAAGCAACCAAGACATATTTTCCAATGGTACCCAAAGTAACAAAAAATCAAATCATCAGCAGCAGTTTCAAGTTTAAATAACTGTATTATAATCAACACTCCTCATATATTACAAAGTTCCTATTTAAGTGTACAAAATCATCTTGACACCACACAAAGAAAAACATGGACATAAAGCTAAACTGAAATTAACAGAAACTGCTACAGGAATGGCCTCTTCATTCACACTTTTATCTCATGAAGTATATAAAAATCTGAAAAGACTCCCTCAGGCACAAACTAGATTACCACTTTATAATCCAAGAGGTATTCCTCTCTTGATGTAAGCCCATATTAACTCTAAAAAGCTGGTTTTCAACTCTTGAGAAAGATAGCTTGTCTTTTCTACTTGCCTTTCCCAGTTTCCTAAGTTCATTCTTTCATCTCGTCCCCAATAGACTACTATTATATTTAAAAACTAACCAATTAATATAAAAGTTTGTGACCTGAAAATCTCAAGAAACGCTTGTATTAGTCTCCTAATATTCTTAGTAAATGGCATATTTTAAAAGGATTTAGAGATTCAGAAGTATGTTCTAGCCTTCCACTCCTGCTTTCCCTCTCCAGTAATATCACCATGTAAATGTAAAGCCTACTAGCTTCAAAAGAAAAAAAATAAACAGTTTTCACAATTTTTTACAAACCTGCTTCCTCACATCATGCACACACTCACATATGCATACGCACATGCATACACAACAAGTTGTATAATTCAAAAAATACCTTAAAAGCAACGAGTGTGCAGTTGGGGTAATACAGAGGCTTTTACTGAAATGAAACATGAAGATTACAGGCAACAGCTCCATTTGTGTGGAAGCAACAGAGATGATAGGTCAGTTTTAAAATGCTGGTTGCTATTTGTCACTGATTGCACGTGCAGATGCATTCTCTGAAGCTGCAGGACTGTTAGATTTTTACATCTGCAACTAGTATCGCGTACAGTATTATCCTATTGCAAATTTCTAATGCAGCTGACAATGCCATCAATAGTTAGTAGTTGGGAACATGGATTTAGACTTGCATTGTGCTGCATTAATTTAACACCACATCAAATATGGATTTTATTGCAGCAGTGACAATAAATGCTTACACGGGTGCAGACTAAATTTTTCCTCCCTCCACCTTTTCTCTTCTCCCCCATCCCCTCCCCTTACCGAAATGTCAAACCTGGCAATATTTTCCCCATTTGTGTGCATATAGCTCTGTACAGATATTTGAAAGATTGCCTTTATCCACCCTGCTATCCCTCTCCACAGGGATAGCATTTGCTATTCATAAGAAGCATTTGCTCCGAGTGTGTATAATTATTCTGAAATTCAGTTCAGGGTAGAATGAATAGCAGTGAAAGCTCTAACAGACTTGCCCTGGTATACAGAAAGTGGGAGCACATATGTGTCTGTTCCATGCTATGTTCATAACAGTTACCCTGTGAAACGTTGGGCTTTTTTCAATTCAAGTAGTATTTTTCCCCCCACACTGAATTTGCAAGAACTGGCCACAGATGGAAATTGCTACTCAAAAGATAAGAGTGCTTATTAGGAAGAAAAAAAAAATATTATAAAATGCTTAGTGTTTCAATCTTGAATAAACATGGTATTGGTTTACTCTGAAGAGAGAATGCACAGCAGTTGTTTCTTATCCCTTGTCTCATTACTCCTAAAGCATATGTATAAAATGTAAAAAGTTGTCTATAGCAGAACAATTCTATGCCTTGCATTAAACACCACATTGTTCATTCTATAACAATAACAACAACAACAACTACAAAGAGTTTAAGGAAATAAAAATAAGGAAGGTTCCTACCTTTTATTCTGGTTCTGAGAAAGTGGTATCCACCCCAACCAAACTGAAAAACGAGCTGTTAGAGTCCTTTTTCTTTGCTGTTGCTTGTTTGCTCCTGTTATTTTCTAAGACTGATCCTACTTGGATCTAACTCAGGATTTTTTCTCCCAGCATCACTTAACTCTGGACAGCCGGGAACCAAAAGCTAAGGGGGAGCTCTCCCTCTGACAGGGCTTTCATTCAGAGCTCCTGATTAAAAAAAAAAAAAAAAAAAAAAAAAAAAAAAAAAAAAAAAGGAAGGAGGAGAGACAGAGCGCATCCCCGGCACGCACAGGCAGGGACCCGCACTCTCCCTGCCGGGGGAGCGGGAGCGCGGCGGTGCCGGCGGAGCCGCAGCGCCCAGCCGGGGAAGGCGGGCCGGGAGCGGCGGCTGCCCCCGGGCCCGCACGGCGATTTGCGGGGGAATGCGGGGGGAGGGCACAGCCGAGGGAGGGCTCCTCGTGGTTAAAGCCCGTCGCCCTCCCTCGGTTGCCAGAATGGGTCTCTTGTTTGGGAAGGCTACGGTAATCAGCCTCATCTGCGCAGCCTGCCGTCAGAATAAACGCTCAAAACACCGCTTTTTGGGGTGTTATTTTTCCTGATTAAATAGAACTGCTTCCCTATACTGCCAGCGATCTTACGGCAATGTTTATGATTTTTTTTTTTGATTTTTTTTTTTTTTAAATAGCACGGTGCCAAGTTAAATTACAACCTCAATGGGCTCAGATGAAACCACAAAGAGTAGTTATTTTCTTCATTGAACTGCTTATGCTGTTAGATTAGAACCATTTTTCCTCGTGCTTCACCAGTTTTATGATGAATATAAAATAAGACAGCTTCATATAATATTAGGTATTTTCTCATTTCCAGAGGTTATCTGAAAAAAAAAAATGAGCGTCGCTACTAATCCCCCATTAATATCTTTCCTCACTTGATACTTGTGATTCCTATTTTTCTTTTATTTCAGTCACTGTATTTGGATTTCACATTTTGCTATGTGTTCCTTTTCATCAAGTTAATCTGCGTCGGTTTCATGTTTCTAATACAGCAAATTGGACTTAGCACAATCCTCCTCGGATCATATCAAGTCCAATCCTTTCACTGTGATACTGTAGAGGGTTATGTGTACATCCGTTAGGAGAGCTTTAACAAATAGTCACGTAAGATCAAACCAATGGATGTCAGTATTGCTCTATCTAAAAAGCGTCATAAGGGACTTTCTCTGGTTGTAAAAAAAGTCTTCCTAAAAAAAAAAATAAAGGCCAAATTCTCTTGAAACAGGAGCTGAAAAATGTATTTGGGAGCGAGGAAGAAAGTAACAATGAAAACTATTTCATTATTAGAAAGTCTAATACAGGACTAGATAGATCACTGGCTGCTGTTACTCTGCTCAGGGGTAACCGTTTTGCTTGGTTTCAGCTGCTAACTATTGGGTGAAAAGACAATAAAAAAGGAAAGCAAGATCCTTGCTGTGCCTAGTATTGCTTCCTAATGCAACCAATTGCTGTCAGTTCCTCAGATCTGTAACCACCGGAAGGAAGGAAAAGCCCACCACCTAAGTGCAACCTTGTGGCAGACGAGCAAGTCAGCGTTCAAGCAACGTGCTGCGCTGCCCGTGAGCACATCATCGGGAGGTGGAAAGAAGCAAAGCAGCAAAATGACAGGGGATGGGGTGGGAGGAGATCTCTTTTTACCAGTGTATATGAAATGATTTGGTTTTGAAAAATTTATCTGCCATGATAGATTTTTAATTTTTCAAGGAAAGACAATTAAGTTCATTGTCTTTGGCTGTACTTTGGCACATAAATACACAGTGCAATGAGCATAACACATCTGTAAAAAATGTCCATTTCTTTCCTCCTCCCTTTCCAGTTGTTGTGTGAATCTAAAAATTAGAATTCCCATATGTCTGTCTGCTCCTGGTTTCCAAAGACCTTCATTCTCAGGCCTTTCACAGGAAAAGAGGAGACTGCAGAATCTGACTCAGGCTTCCTAATCCCTGCCACCATTTGATGTTATACTATGTAAAGATACATTCACAGTTCCCAGGATCCATGTGGAACTGACAATATTGAGACATCTGTGCTGTCTTCCCAGTTTACTCATTTATCTGTGCAAAACCAGAAGCATAAGATTCTCTGACTTTTGGGCAAATCCTCTCACGTCGCTATGGAGGTAAAGTTCATGGAACTTTATTTTCTGCCTGTACCAACTATGCTTTGGCCTCCTAAAATACGAGATCTAGGCTTGGATCCTATAGTAGAAAGCTAAAGACTGTCTTAGAATAAAAGTCGCACTTTCAATTTGGTAACACAGAGCAATTAAATTATAGTGAAAGGAGACACAAATATGTGAAAATGTATACACATGGCTGGGAAGTAGCTCTTCAAAGGCGGACTGCTTTTTGGATGTTGAACAAAATATTGAGTGTTGAAAATTAAGTTAAAAACTTCAGTTCCTTTTAACATTTTGTATTCTGTTATTTCAGTTGCAACCATGAAGTGGGAACCAAATGACAATTTGTGTATATATACAAAAGTTCATTCTATGCCTGCGCATACACACGCATACGCATACACACACATACACAGAGCTACACCAAATTCTGAAGTCAAAGAAAATAAATGACCTAGTGGAATTATTCAGGAACAAGAACTTCAGAGTCACTGGATGTGTGCTTACTCCTTTTTCTGCAAAGTATTGTGGTATACGTCTTCTAGGGTTTTATTCAGCTAGAATGAACCAATCTTATCTGAGAGATGTATTAATTTATTCAGGCATCATTACTGCAAGTCACACTTGCATCCTTAAACTAGAATAACTTTGTGAGGCAGGTTTAACTCTAGAAAAGCCATACTTTGTCACTAACTCCTTTTTCTGTTAGCGTGACCAACTATTTAAAAGCTGGTATTTCTTTACACTGATAGCATATGGATATCTAAGGCAAAACAGTTATTCAAGCATATACTTATTCATACACATGACAGTAACTTTAAAACAAGGTGGCATCATAACCTATTTTTAACACTGCCTAATACTTCCCATTAGAAGAGTCCTTTTATAGTTGCTTATAAATTTACCAAACAAATTATTTAGGATTAAATTTTCTATGCTGATGATCTGCCTCAGGCAGAAATAATTTAAAAACATTTCAGCCAAAATAATACCGAGATTTCAGAGGATGAGGAATTTTCTCACAGGAGTGAAAAAACCTTCATGCTTTGAAGGCAGAATGTGAAACTCCACAGGGGACAACTGGCCTTTGAGTCAGAGAAGCTTACCAATGGGGACAGATTAGGTCAAGGAGCATTAAAATAAAGGCAGAGTTGTAGGAGCAGAAGGAGTGGAGGCTGGAGGATGCATTCTTCTGGGCCAGCAAAGGAAAAAACAAAAAAAGACATATTTCTGATAAAGAAGCAAGAAGGAAGAAACAGTGGCAGAGTAGAGGTAAGGACAGGACATAAATTCAGAGACTGAACAAGGAAACCTGGGGTGGGTGGGGAAAAAAAAAAAAAAGAAAAAGGAAAAAAATTTAAAAGAGGAACTAAAGAAGATAAAAAGTCAGAAAGAGAGATACAGACCTTACAAGGGACTGTGGGATTGCTTTTTGCTGTCTCTGTCTTGAAGGTAGGCAGTTTTATCCTTGAAGTGATAGGTCTAGTATGATACCTACTCAGACTACAGTGGAAATACTTTCCTTGCTTTTTATTTCTAGTTACAAACTTGGCAGAGATCCCAGAAGCCAACAGCTGCATTTGTAGGAAGATGATGAGGTGTAAGAATGAAGTGAAAGAAAAAAATGGGAATTAGACCCCATTTTCCTAAGTATTACTATCAGCAAATGTCTGTCAAACCTCCTGGAATTCTCTCCACCCAGAGTTGGCCCACATGGAGTAAGAGAGCACGGTAGTTGCTTCATGAGCTCATGAAATAGTTTTCAATGTGTTTTTTTTAAAGATTCCAAACCTAGGAATGAGCTGTATGGAACCTCATGATCCCATTTCTCCTTGTTTTTATTCCATATTTGATATATTTTTCACCTCTGTAAAACTGTACACAGAAACCTAACAATAAAACCCAAGTACTCTAAAATTAACAAAGGCCAGAACTGCTTGTCTATGTATAATGCAAACTAAAAAAAAATTAAAAAAAAATAGTGCATATATGAAAAGAAGCCAATTTATTACACACAACTCCTAATTAATTTTCATCACCCTTCATACACTCCCAAAAGTACCTTCCTTATTGCACAAGATGGACCTGTTTATGGATAATTCACGGCATGGCAACAGTTGTCCACAAAAGATTGTCTTTTTTGGTGTAGAAGCCAGAAATTTTTTAGTGAATGGAGTTGAATGGAGAGGAAAATAGAAGTTTTAACAATGCAAACATTCTCCTTTGAACTAGATCATATCTAATCCTCAGCCACCTATGCCCATATGATGCTAAGCATGTCACTTGAACCAGATTTCTTTCATGGGTGTTTTCCTGTTCTGTCCTATTATTTGCAAGTTTCTGACTGAAGAGCTGGGTCTGATATGAAAAGGTGCTGAACACTGACAGTTTCAACACACACTGTGCTATTATAAGAGAAAAAATTGTAAAAACAAAGTCTTGTGCTATGTGCCTCGTCATTAAGTCAGCTTGTACTTCTGACCACGGTCTCTCTCTCTATGCCTCAAATTCTATTTGTGGAAGAGGGTAAACATCATTGTCCCATGTCAGACATTTACTGAGAGGATAAGCTAACGTTTGGAAAACGTTCAACTATTATAAAGTTAAGCACTACAGAAGTCCTTCAGAGAGTTATACAAAATCAGTATTTGAAAAGTGTGACTCAAAGCCATAAACTACACTGAATAATGACGACATTGAAGCAGAATTGTTGTTAATTAAAAAATACATGCCTTCAATACAATAATATAGCAAAATATCATGATTCTTATGCACCACAATATGTTAGTTGCAGGATGAGCAAATAATTTTAGCATTTCCTAAGTTCTGCAAGCTTAAATCTGAAATCTTAGCAGTGTTCTTTTACAATGACTGCATGGACTTGAAATTTTTAATATTTATTCATTAAGTGACCATGAAGGTTCTGGGTACCTAGTCTACAAAGTCTAGTTGGAGACCACTAGCTAGTGGTAAAACCCAGGGATCAGTTCTATTTCACATCTTCATTAATGATCTGGATGATGGGCCAGAGAGTACCCTCAGCCAGTTTGCAGCTGACACAAAACTGGGAGGAGTGGCTGATGGGTCATGCTGACATCCAAGGTGACCTCAACACGCTGGAGAAATGGGCTGACAGGAACCTCATGAAGTTCAACAAGGTCAAGTGCAAAGTCCTGCACCTGGGGAGGAACAACCCCACGCAGCCGTGTGTGCTGGGGGATGAGCAGCTGGAAAGCAGCTTGGCAGAATAGGACCTGGCGGTTCTGCTGGACACCAGGTTGAACATGGTATTGCCAGCAGGTCAAGGGAGGTGATACTTCCCCTCTACTCAGCACTGTTGAAGCCACACCTGGAATGCTGTGTCCCGTTCTGGGCATCCCAGCACAAGAGAGACATGGGCATACTGGAGACAGTCCAGCGAAGGGCCATAAGGACGGTTAAGGGACTGGAGCACCTCACATACGAGGAGAGGCTGAGAGAGCTGGAATTCTTCACCCTAGAGGAGAGAAGGCTCAGGGAAGATCTTGTTAATGCATGTACATACCTGAAGGGAGGGTGCAAAGATAGAGTCAGGGTCTTTTCAGCAATACCCAGTGACAAGACAAGAGGCAATGGGCACAAACTGAAATGCAGGAGGTTCCTCTGAAAATCAGGAAATGCTTCTGCCCTGTGAGGGTGACTGAGTGCTGGCACAGGTTGCGCAGAGAGGTTGTGGAGTCTTCATCCTTAGAGACATTCAAAAGCTGTCTAGACATGGCCCTCAACATCTGGCTTTAGCTGGCCCTGCTTGAGCATGGGTGGGTTGGACAGGATGACCTCCAGAGGTCTCTTACAACCACAGCCATTCTGTGAGACCACAACGACAAAAATACACTAACAGATCCCACACAGAGGGACTTTTTCCCAAAAGAAGATATGAAAGGATGGACAACACAACATAAGAAGGTGGGTAAGTAAAACAAACAAACAAACAAACAAACCCTGTTGATCTATCATGATGGAAGAAAAAAACCAAGAAAGTTGTTAGAGTTCTTTGAGTTTCTGGCACCTCATTTTAACCCCCACACATATTTTTTTCCAGCTATTGAAAGCCATAAGTAGATGGCTGTTTCCAAAGTATCAACTACCCGTTCTTTCTTTCATTGCAGTTAGGCCAAAGCACACACACATCCTGGTGTCTGCTAAAACTCTTTTGTTTTTATAAATCATCTGCCTTCCCACTCCTGTATCTGAGCATTCAAATGTTTTGATGCTACAAGTGAATTTTAGTACAATAAACTGAAAAAGTTTGTAGCTACCTAGAAAACGTCCATAAGCATGGTTTAAATGGAACATAAATCATACAAAAGACTATACATGCAAAAGATTAAGTTACTAAGAAGGATGCCAATAAAGCATCCATATTGTATAAAACAAATTTGTCTATGCTTTAACTAACGGTTAAAAATTAACGGTTATGAAAAAAATTATACACAACCATAAAGACAAATCTTTACAGATTATTGGTAGCATTCTTCAAATCACCTATCAAGATCACCTATCATGGTTTTAGCAGCGTGAACAGACAAGGTGCTTCTTGGAAATAATGATTTATTACAAAAAGAAGCAGAAGCCTTTTGATACAACAGATAATCCTCTGATGAGGACAAAAGGTATTATTTATGTATAATACTATGAAAATAAATACAAAAGAAAATATCTTCACTTGACTTCACTAAAATTTATCTGTGGATTTCCCCTTCTCAAGACAGTCACTTGTTAGTTATTTTTCTGTTAGTACTGGATTAAAATTGTTAAGGTTTACTTGCAGGTAGAAGTCATTACACTGCGTAAACACAACACTGCTATGAAAGGTGACCTTAGCAAAAGTAATGGGAAAGTTACCAGATCTCTCTTTTCCTTGGACTTTCCATTTCTTGGTTTCCATTCAGTGACAACTGCTCCAGAAATGTTACAAACAATTCCAACAACTTCTTGTTTGATTCCCATCTAAAATTAATATGTTTCTCTGCCTTCACAAGTCAATAGTATTTTATACGTTGTCTTTATTCAAATGTTTGCTTTAGCTGCATGGTTCTAATTCTACTACGGTATACCAGTGCTGTTATATCTCTGAAGGTTTGTCAGGAGGTTTAGTGCCAGCCCATCACACTTAAACAAGAATATGTTTGTATATGCAATTGCAAATAAACAAAGAAATACACAAGAAATCCCTCCTCCCTTGATAACATATCTGGAAGAACACAGATTAAATGTATCAATTTTGCATTTGCCAAATGTGATGGTGATATGTTAAGAACAGCTAAACTGCTAAACAGCTTCACATCAATTGCTCACACTTGAACAAAGCAATATTTCTGAAGAGAAGAAATCAAATTAAGCTTACTTTTTAATTCTAAATAATACCAGAAATTACATTTGTAGACAAATGTAGACAGCAAAGCATAACCCCGCTCAGCAAAAAAGACAAAAACACAAAGAAATGCTACATTTCAACATGTGAATAGCGTTGAAGCTATATCACATTTGGATTCAGAGAGACTTAGGGACATTTTAAGCTCCTTATTCACTGAAGTGTTCATATGCAATTAGCAGGATGCACATTGACTCTCTTTTCAGCTTTAACAGATTATGAAAAGTGCTACTTTTGTGCTACCTTCTTATTTGTCAAGAGGTACTCCTTAAAGTTATGACATCAGAAGAGAAGCAAAATAAAGAAAGGGCCTACTCTTTCTTATGCTGTCCCTGATATGAGTCAAGCTTCCAATGTGCAAAGCAGTACACTTCAGAAAATGTTTTTTTCCAGTGAACATCTCTCACAGAGAGTGACATTAAGAGGGCACAAGCCAGATGAAGAAAAAATAAAACAAAACACAAAAAACCCCCTCCAATTCTTTCTGAACATATCTTAAAAGATTTGTAGTTAGCAAGTACAGCTGCAACCAGCAGGTCTGTAAGTCCCATTAGTAGTCTTTTCTATTAGTTTCAAATTTTCTCTGAGTAGGAATCAGCCCTGTGCTTGTACTCCACCTTTATTTTGAAATACCTTAGACTAAGGACTGTATAATAATTCATGCTCTGACTGAGAACACAAAACTATAGAACAGTAGAGGTTGCAAAATATTTTTTTCTTTTTTTTTATTAGCACTGATTCAGGTATCAGTTCTTGGTTTGCAAACACAAGCATTTTCACAGTCTCTTCTTTGGTATCTATAATCGCACAAGGATAAACTTAACAGTTAGAGAGAGGCAAGTTGTTTAACAACAGAAAAGTGATATGGTGTTTAACGTTTCATGTCCTACAAAAAACAACAGAAATAAATCCCCCGTTGGAGGCTACAAGATCAACCTGGGCTCTGTTTCCATATAATTCAGGCAATATTTCTATCTATTCTAGATAATCTGGGCAATAATTCATGCTACTTTAGACAACAGGTAGAGGCAGGGACTTCACTGTACAAGTTTTTACTCAGTACCATATCCCAAAAAGAAAACCGTGAGTTTCAGATTATACACTTAAAATACATTTGAATACTGTAGAAGCAATAAGACCAAACTTAGGATCTTTACCAAAAAGCAAATTAGATTAACAACATGCAAAACAAATACTTTCAGATTCCAGCTATAGCTATTTCATGCAAGTTTTTTTAGGGGCATCACACACATACCCGTAACTTAACTGTGTATACAAAATACTTTGTGTATACAACCTGACCAAAACAGTCCTATATCCAGATAGAAGGACTGAGAGATTGGTAGTAAATTCATCTGTTTAACTTCTCCTCCTGCTTAAATCTAGATTAGCAAAAGTAGAAATAGATAAAAACTTATCCTTAGCTAGGCTATTGGTATGAACAGAAAATACGATATTTTTTTTTGTAATTTTGGGAAGCAAAGGTTGAATCCTTTCAATTATTAACATAGTTATTGATGGTTCAATTTATCTTTAGAGACTCACATATTCTATGTGAGCAACGGGATTAGCATGAATTCCAGAACTGCCACATTTAAAGCCAAAAATTTTTGGCAAAAATCCAAGCAAAAAGAATTTGCATGTATATCAAGTATAAATTAAATTGTGATGTTGTAGAACTTCAAGGAATTTCTCTTTTGAAAATCATTTTACTCAAGTACATGAAAATGACATGCACATCTCTTAGAGCACAATATGACAGTAGTAATTGTGCACACGTAGTCTTATTGCCAGCATGAGAATTCTCCTGGACCTCGTGAGATCTGATCCACTGCATAAACATAAGGGTTAAAGAGGAGGAGGAAGGGCTGCTGCAGGTTGAAGCTGAACTATTTTTCTTCAGTGCAAAATCAGATTCTAACTGAGAAATGTGATGTTGAGAATGTTGAAGCAGTCAGGATGTTGAGTAAGAGCTGTTTTCAATTAAATGCATAATTATTACTAAGATTTTTTTATCTCTGTGCTTAAAGCATTTATCTGGGAGGCAGAAAGTATCAGCAACAATTCACTTCTTATGTTTTAATTATGTCAAAACCAAACAAGTTAATGTAAGTGTATTGTAAAAGTGTTTCTCTTCTCCTACTGCAAGACAAATTCAGGTTTTATATCTTTGACTCCATTAAACTCCAATATTCTACCATATTGAAAACTATTTCTTGGTCTGATCTTGTAGCCGTGCCTTATTAGAATTCTAGGAGCAGATCTTCCATCCCTATCCCACCAAATGTTCCCGTTCTGTCTTAATACAATGCCTTTCCCAGCCAGGTAGATATCGTCAGTGTTTACTTACTTCATCATCAAAAGCTTTCAAGTTGCTTATATTTTGACTGTGACCTCAAGAAGTTAGTACCCTATTGTGTGAGACCCTAAATATAATCAGATGATCTGCAAAGAAACAAGACAGACAATGGGTGAAAAAGAAATTATGTAAAACCGATCCATGACAGAACTGGGAATAAAATGTAAATTTTATGTTGCCTAGGCTGGTGCACTTTGGCAATACAATTACTTCCTCCTAATCTAAAAGGCTACAGTTGTCTTCGTCCTTTCTGCTTGCACTGTCAGGTGATCTGACTTTTTCATAGGTAATGCTGAATTTCTCCTCAGAAGGATATCCTTAAGGCCATTACTGTCCATGCTGGCTTTCAAGAAACTGAAGCATCATGAGATATTGAGTGCTCTGCCCTCTGCCACTTAGGTTACAACATGACAGTATCAGGAAGAGTCTTATCAGCCCTATTAGACTGCCGGAACAATTCTCTTCTCTATATATGCCTCTCTTCAGTTTCCTGTGCACTTGTATTAATAGGACAAATAATCCTAGAGCAGTTATGCTTACCAAAGAGACAAGTTAAGAATGTTTCTAAATAAAGATTTGAAGATAATATCTCAGAATAAATAAAAATAAGTGAGACCATTAATAAACTATAAATAAGCATCATAAAGGCAGAAAACTTGGGAGAGTTGTGAACACTGTAAAGAGAAGAGTAATATACAGTGTTACTGATATATTTTAAGCTAGAAGTAAAGAAAAAAAAGGGGAGGAAATGTTAAAGTCGCACTCTAAAACAAAAAATTGTATCTTGTATAGATGGATATTAAAAGACATGTACAAAGCAGTGAAAGGCAGGTTTAGTATTCTTACAGTAAACAAGGCACCAGAGTGAAAATATGAGCTGTTAACGCACTTGTTAACGCTGAAGTTCACCCTAAGTTCCCCATCACAAAGCCAAATTTCTCATCTGTATGATTTACTCAGAATTAAGGGAAAAAGCCCAACAACAGCTCCCATAAAATAGAAGGATTACACTTTAAAAAAAAATTGCCAGA